>PVKV010012479.1:0-65532 GCA_004027835.1 Alouatta palliata | reverse complement strand
CCGTCTCTACTAAAAATACAAAAATTAGCTGGGCATGGTGGCACGTGCCTGTAGTCCCAGCTACTCAGGAGGCTGAGGCAGGAGAATTGCTTGAACCCAGGAGGCGGAGGTTGCGGTGAGCCGAGATCGCGCCATTGCACTCCAGCCTGGGCAACAAGAGCGAAACTCCGTCTCAAAAAAAAAAAAAAAAAAAAAAAAGATGTCAACTGGGGACACTGAGTAAAGGACGCACACGAACTTACTGCACTGTCTTTATAGCTTTTCTGTAAATTAAAAATTGTTCCCCAAATTTTAAAAAGTTATGAAGTTAAATTAAACGAAAAATTCAGCTCCTTGGGCGTACCAATCACATCCAAGAATTCAACAGCCACACGTGGCTAGTGGCTACCATATTGGAAAGCGCAGAGAAAGAATGCTTGTCCTGTCCCGGAGAGTTCTATTGGACAACAGTGCCTTTCTGTCTTCATTCTAGCCAGTGACTCATACATGAAAATCCCAGCATCTCACTTTTCACTCATTTTCTGTCCCTTTGCCTGTTACTGTCTCTCTCTACAAATCAGTATTTCCACCCTGCATATTAAGCCCAGCCCAAAGAGGATTTTTAATATTTGCAGCAGTTGCTGAATGGTGTCTTAGGTGTTCTGTTTTGGTTTAAACTTTACTTCTTACTCACGTGGGTCTCACCCAGAAAGCCTGGCATTAAACACCTCTAGTAAAGCTACTGAATAAACACAGCTCCCATAACTCTGGTGATATCAAAAGGAAGTAATGCAGGCAAAGTCCCTAGCCCAGGGCTGATCCTAAGTAACACCCAACATTCAAAGGGTGGAGTCTAGTTTGTACAGGGAGCGGGGGAGGGAGGGTGGGAGGGAGGACTCCAGGCATGTTTCTAGAATGTTCTCCGCAGCTGGCAACCTGGCTGTCTGGACTTACCAGCATCCAGCAAACCTGTACTAATAAGAATGAACCAGCTGTGACTATGGGTGGCCCTTTAAACCCTCTCTAGAAGTTCACAAAGCTACAACACAAAAGTAAAGCTGGTTGGGCACAGTGGCTCAGGCCTGTAACTCCAGCACTTTGGGAGGCTGAGGCTGGAGGATCACTTGAGTCTGGGAGTTTGAAACCAGCCTGGGCAATAGAGTGAGACCTCATCTCTATGAAAAATTCTTTAAAAATTAGCTGGATGAGGTGGCACATGCCTATAGTCCCAGCTAATCGGGAGGCTGCGGTGGGAGGATCACTGGAGTCCAGGAGGAGGAGGCTGCGGTGAGCCATGATCATACCACTGCACTCCAGCCTGGGTGACAGAGCAAGACTCCACCTCAAACAAACAAAAGAATCCAAAAGCATGGCTGGATGGGCAGGGCCTTGGATGATCTCCCTCCAGGCCCTCAGGTTTACGAATGGGGAAAGTGAGGCTTGGCAAGAAGAAATGTGCTGAAGGCCCCAGTTTAACAAATTATAATTTCACAAATCTAGGATGCCAGGGATTGAGGCCAGCAGAGGCTCATGTCTGTAATCTGGGTAATTTTGGGAGGAGCATTTGAGTCCAGGAGTTCAAAATCAGTCTGAGCAATATGGCAAAACACTGTCTCTACAAAAATAAATAAATAAATAAATAAATAAATAAATAAGAAAGAAAGTTAGCTGGGGATGGTGACACATGCCTGTAGTCCCAGTTCCTCGGGAGGCTGAGGCAGGAGAACTGCTTGAGCCCTGGAGGAGGAAGCTGTAGTGAGCTATGATCGTGACACTGTATTCCAGCCTGGGCGACAGAGCAAGACCTGTCTCTAAAAACAAACAAACAAACAAACTAGTATATACTATTGATTGTAAGATGCACCTGACTTCCAAGATACTAGTATGTCGGGGGAAAATGTATGTCTTAGAATCAATGACACAGGACTCTTCATGCTGACACAGGGAGCGCTGCTGCTTGCTTCAGTGGGCCATGGCGCGGGAACCCTTGAGCAGTGCTGAACTGACGTTCTGAGTCAATCTAGAGCACAGCTTCTCCACCTCGGTGCTAGTCAGTATTTAGGGCCAGGTGATTCTTTGTTGTGAAGACTTTCCTGTGCGTTGTGGGATGTTCCCCAGCATCCCTGGCTCCTATCCACGCCTGTAGCGCCTCCCCCCGGTGCTGGCAGTCAAAAATATCTCCAGACATGGTCGAATGTCCCCTGGTAGGCAAAATCTCCCAATAGAGGGAGGAAAGCTTAACACGTATGTGGTATGTTGGAAATAAAGCACAAAAGCACTGAGTTAAATAGGTCTCTTCATTTCAGGCCTTCCTGCCGTCTTTAGAACGCTAATGGGCCTGTCCTTTTTCAACCTCCTTCATAGAGCACTGATAGATCTGGGATTCCAAAGATTCCACCTTAGGAAATACTACCCAGGCACCCTCGGGGTGGGACGGCAGAGGAGGGCAGCAGTTGTCAACACACTCAGTCTAGCCTTGGCCATGCTGGCAATCCTGGTTTCTAGATCTGACCTTCTCCATCCGTCTCCCTATCTTTCTCAGCCCCCTTTCCGGGCCCACACAGGGCAGCGCTGGACAGAGAGAGGCTCTTGATATGCTTGTAAGGTAAAGAAGGGAGCCTGTTAAACCCAGGCCTCTAAACCAGGGACCAGAGGCAGCTCCTGTGAGCCCGATTCTGCAGGACAGTCCCTGTCAACAGCAGAGAGGACAAGATGCTGCCTGTGGATGGTTCCAGGAGAGCAGCCTTTAGAGAAGTGACCCCATGACTCAAAGGCCAAGTCTCAACCAGTCTCTACACGTCCAAGCCTCCCTCTGCCGGCATCCCGGTCCTGTCCTACTTCACGGACCACTCTGGCTGGAAAAGACAGCTGGGTTTCCTTTTTAGTGTCTGGCTGGCCTGGAGCCAGCCAGGAAAGAGGATGCACCTTGCGTCATTCCCACCAGCATTTGGATTGTTAAAAAAACACAACAACAGTGAAAGAGAAAGCGGTGGGCTCAGAACTGCCTGCTGTCATGCAGCAGCTACAGCATGAAAGGGCTGAACAGGCCCATTTCTGGGGACTTAGTCTGAGAAGGCAGCATTCACTGCCTCCCTAGGAAATCAGTCAGAGCTGCCCTGTGTCCCTCCCCTACAAGGGGGGCTCCTGTCTTAATTTTTTTTTTCATTTTAGTAATAATATAAATATAAATGCTTTAGAAAGCCTAAAATAATTTTTGATAGGAAACACCCATCTTCATATCATCTCTCCCACACCTCGGCTGATTTTCTGGAGGTAAGATTTTCCCATCATTTCCAGTTTTGAGCTCTTCTGCTGGCAGCTGTCATATGCCTAAGCAATATGCTTTGAATGTGCACGTTCATGTCTTCAGGTCTCAAGGATAGACAACATCCAAAGATCCCTGGTCTGAAAGGTGAGGCTGTGCCGCTCCCACTGCGCCCTGCCTCCCTTCTCAGATCCAGTATTCCAGAGATTTGTGATTACCTTTAGTCCTTCCTGTGGTTCTCTGTGCTGCTTCAGGTAAACTATTTAGACCAGGGATTACTTTTCGTTCCAAGAACGTGATGCGGCCTTTCACCTTCCTTCCACAGAAGCTGAGGATGTCACCGCTCAAGGCATTAAAGATTAAATTCCCAGCCCCAGCCACAACCTTGATTTTCAAGCTTTGCTGTCAGATTGACTCCTAAAGTCAAAAATCAGAAAGTGTGCTTCACACACCATAGGATGGTGGAGACACTGACAAAGTAGCTCAACACAGAAGCCAGGCTCTGGCGACTGAAGATTCCACGAAAGAAACAGACAAAGCCCTTGCCCTCAGGAAGCTTACAGTCTAGCACGGGAGAGTGAAGATCAACTAGGAACAGGATGCTGGGGACATTAAAACAGCATGCAGCTGCGATCTAAAGGGACTGGGTGAAGGCTCTAAATTCAGTGGTCAGGGAAGGCTTCTTGGAGGAGGTGACGTTTTTTAAAAGCCACATGAAAGCAGATGTTGTTCTCCCTGCTGATGGGTCCCATAACCTGCCTTCCAGAATCTCAGACCTACATGTCTCCCAAAAGCCCCACAGACAAACCTCCCACCTATTACAGGAATGTCCATTTTGGCCAGAGGCAGTGGCTCACACCTTTAATCCCAGCACTTTGGGAAGCCAAGGTGGGTGGATCACTTGAGGCCGGGAGCTCAAGACCAGCTTGGCCAACATGGTGAAATCCCATCTCTACTACAAATACACAAATTAGCTGGGTGTGGTGGTACGCGCCTGTAATCCCAGCTACTCGGGAGGCTGAGGCACGAGGATCGCTTGAACCCGGGACACAGAGGTTGCAGTGAGCTGAGATTGTGCCACAGCACTCCAGCCTGGGTGACAGAATGAGATTCTGTCTCAAAATAAAAAATAAAAATAAAAAAGAATGTCCATCTTGACTGCCTCTGCTTGATTACCTTTGGAGATGGAGAACTCATACCCTCACAAGGCCTCCCTCACACTGACCCGGATGTTCTATTGGAAAGCTGCCTTGTAAATATCTGCCTCCTTTTAGCTTCTACTCCATGATGTCCACAAGAGCCAAAGAGAGCAGTTCTGTCCACGCTTCAGGTCTTCCTGTCCCCGACAGAAAGCACGCTGACATCTCACCCTCCGCAGCCATCTCTCCCTGCTAAGCGCCTGAGGAAGAGAGAGCAGGAGACCAC
The DNA here is from genome assembly GCA_004027835.1 of Alouatta palliata. Lineage (NCBI taxonomy): Eukaryota > Metazoa > Chordata > Mammalia > Primates > Atelidae > Alouatta > Alouatta palliata. The sequence continues at coordinate 60,863 of PVKV010012479.1, read as the reverse complement.
CAGAGCTGCTGCTGGCACTGCCAGGGAGACACCAGCCTGCTGGGCCACAGGCCTAAGGGACCCTCCCAGTCCCGACACCTCCCTGGGTTTGCTACGTCAGCCAGGTTTAAGACCCAGGATCCATCATCTCAGCCTCTCCACTGAAGGCGGTGTCGGGCCCCCCCAGTTGCCCCAAAGCAGCCAGCGGACAGTACCTGTTGGAGGCAGAGAGCTCCTGTGAGAGCCAGGGCTGGCCGGAATCCCAGGAGTACTGCTGGGACGTTCCCAGGTGGTCTCTGGTGAAAGAAGAACAAAGAAAATCACTTTGAGAATGTCACAGGGTGGAACCTCAGGGTTTTGCAGAGCAGGAGATGGTCAGAGCTGGAGAAAAGAGATGGCCTGTCACCCTCCTCCGTAACCCTGGCCAGATGGGACCCTGCTTTCTGCTCCCATATCCATCCACCTCTCTTCTCGCCGCCTGCCCCCAACCCCTATCCCATGTCCACAGAGCTTCTTTTTGCTACGGGCCCTTCTCCATGAGGCTGGGGCCAGAAGGAGGTGGGCTTCCTGCCGAGATGTTAAGGTCCTCTGAAACACCCCCTGCGGCAGCCCGCCTATTCATCCGCCCCCGTCCCACCTTTATTTCTCCCTGAATGTCCACTGTTAACCTGAAACTCCAAAGCACAGAGCAAAGAGTGCTGGTGCAGGAGTCTGTAAGGAGACAGGGGCCCTCTCCCACCTGGGGTGACTCCCAAGTTTTCTTCCTGATTTCACAGTTCTATGTCTCATTTGAGCTGCAACTGCTGAATCTGCTTGGCCACCTCTCCCTCTTCCAATATGCAGCTCCAGGCTTCAATCAGAAATAAAACTGACCTGGCACGGTGGCTCATGCCTGTAATCCCAGCACTTTGGGAGGCCGAGGTGGGCAGATCACTTGAGGTTAGGAGTTTGAGACCAGCCTGGCCAACATGGTGAAATCCCATTTCTACTAAAATTACAAAAATTAGCCAGGTGTGGTGGCATGTGCCTGTGGTCCCAACTACTCAGGAGGCTGAGGCAGGAGAATCGCTTGAACCTGGGAGGTGGAGGTTGCAGTAAACTGAGATAGCGCCATTGCACTCCAGCCTGAGAGGCAGAGTAAGACTCTGAGAAGGAAAGAAAACTAATACTGCAGCTATTGTATTGTACTCCAAACACTACTTTACCCATTTCACTGCCATGAGCAGAGACTTCCTATGAAGTTATCTAGTGATAAAAATAATACTATCTCACTACATACAATTTGATGCAAGAAAACACGCAAAAAAATATTATCACCCATCATCCCACCATCCACAGGTCGTCACCATCATTTTGGCATCCATAGGTTGATTTGTTTTCTAAGCATATGTTCCTCTTTAAAATAAGACAAAATCAAACTGTACATTCTTTTTATGTATCGACTTTTGTGAATATCTTTCCAAGATCTGTCCAGGCGCAGTGGCCCACGCCTGTAATCCCAATACTTTGGGAGGCTTAGGCGGGTGACTTGCTTAAGCTCAGGAGTTTGAGACCAGCCTGGGCAAGATAGTGAAACCTCATCTCTACCAAAAATACAAAAATTAGCCAGGTGTGGTAGCACGTGCCTGTGGTCCCAGCTACTTGGAAGGCTGAGCTGGGAGGATTGCTGGAGCTCGGGAAGTCGAGGCTGCAGTGAGCCATGACTGTGTCACGGCACTCCAGCCTAGGTGACAGAGCAAGACCCTGTCTCAAAAAATAAGAATAGGCTGGATGTGGTGGCTCATGCCTATAACCCCAGCACTTTGGGAGGCTGAGGCAGGCAGATCATTTGAGATCAGGAGTTCGAGACCAGCCTGGCCAACGTGGTGAGACCTCATCTCTACTAAAAATACAAAAATCAGTCGGGCATGATTATGGGCGTGCCTGTAATCCCAGTCACTCAGGAGGCTGAGGCATGAAAATCGCTTGGACCCAGGAAGTAGAGGTTACAGTCAGCTGAGACCACGCCACTGCACTCCAGCCTGGGCAACAGAATGTGACTCTGTCTCAAAATAAAATAAAAAATAAAATAAAATAAAATAATACAAAATATAAAATAAAATAAAATAAAAATAAATTTTAAAATATTTTCAAAATCATTAAGGGGGGCTGTATAGCAAAGTGGTTAGGCTCTGTTTACTGAGGTGATTCTAGAACCTCTGGGTTTGAATCCAGCTCTGCCTCTCACCACCACTCTCTTCGGCCAAGCTACTTATCCTCTGTGCCTCAGTTTCCTCCAATGTAAAATGAGTTAATAAGGTATTCACCCAAGGGAGATATCGTATTAATACCAAAGGCCCATATACATGCCTCTAGTGCTAAGTCAGATTTAGTTAGTCTGACATGAGCCTATAACATTATTTAGTTAAAAATTCTATTGCTAAAAACTTGTTTCAAACAATAAAAACGAAACTGGGTTCTTGACTCAATTTTGCTCCAAAACTACCGTGCAGCCCTGGGCAAATCACACCACCCCTCTGGTCCTTTGATGCTTCATTCAAAATAAAGAGGTTCCGCTACTTGGTCTCTTAGGCCCCAGTACTCCCGCTCTCTCGGTGTGATTGGTGGTTCTTAAAGCTCATTGTTTGGGTTTCAGGAAGGGTGAACCTAGGGCCCCAGGGGTAGGTCATAACAGGGGCAGGTCATAACAGGGGCAGGTCCCTTCATGTCTTAAGGGAGAGAAAGCACAACTGTGGGTGATCTAGAAAGCACAGAGGGTGTGAACATAAACAAGAGAGTAGTAGGGTCTTTTATTTTTTATTTTTTTTTGAAGTAGAGTTTCTCTCTGTCACCCAGGCTGGAGGGCAGTGGCGCAATCTCCGCTCACTGCAACCTCTGCCTCCCAGGTACAAGCGATTCTCCTGCCTCAGCCTCCCGAGTAGCTGGGACTACAGGCGTCCGCCACCATGCCCCGCTAATTTTTTTGTATTTTTAGTGGAGATGGTGTTTCACTATGTTGGTCAGGCTGGTCTTGAACTCCTGACCTCGTGATCTGCCCACCTCAGCCTCCTAAAGTGCTGGGATTACAGGCATGAGCCACCGCCCCCAGTCAGTAGTTGGGTCTTTTATGTGGAGTGACAAGGAGAGAGGCTGCCAGAGGGCTTAGGACCTTCCTCAATGGATGCACTGGTTGGCAAGAGCAAGAAGCCTTGGAGAACTTACTTCAAAGACCCCTGCCCTGCTTAGGGCCCACATCCTGGCCATTCATAAGCTGAGTGACCTCTGGAATCACCTGAACTCTGTATTTTGTTTTTCTCAGCTGTAAAATGGGGATGAAAACGGTACCAAAGTAAGATGAGAAAGAGTATTAAGCGGGTTTACCTATGCAAGGCACTTAGGATAACTTCAGGCACAAGGTAAGTGCTTTATCAGCATTAAATAAAACAGAGAGACAAGCCCAGTAGAGCTTAGATGAGCAAAAGCAGCGAGGTGGGCAACCCCAGGAGGCGGGTGCACCACCCAGCCTCAGGCTGCCTTTCTAGGGAGGCTTCACTTCTCTCCTGCCTGTTCAATCAGCCCTGCCTGGAGGCCACACTGTTGTCTTCATATCCACAGAGTCAAGACCAGGTTCCCCTCGCCACCCTCTCCTCCTGAGTTACCCGGCCCCTGGACAACCAGGGACAGGACTCACTTGCCATCACCAGCTCCACCCTGTGTTCCATCCCTCACGTCTAATTGGTTCCCAGGGCCTGGAGATGCCCTTCCATCACATTCCTCTCCTCATCTCCATGTCACTCCGGAGTGAGTCTCCCTGCCTCTTGAAATCCGTCCACTCACAGCTAGTGGACCACTCACCCTGGAGCCCCGCTTTCGCCAGAATTCACTCAACAGCAAAATCCCTGTATGGCTCTTTTCCAACATGGCACACAGATCAATCCCTGACTGCATCCAGACTGAGACTGACATCCCACCGGCTTCACTTCAGGCCCAGCTAATGTGCCTCGCTGATCTCTGAATATGCCTCTCCCATATTGTTCACCCACACTCACCGCCTCCTGCTCCCCATCCCTGGATATCACAGCCTTGTTCATTCATCAAGTCTCAACGAAAATGTTTCTTCCCCCATGCAGCCTACCAAGATTGCTCTTCTTCCCTGCAAAGTGTTCTTCCCTGCAAAGCGTTCTTCCCCATACTCTCTCGAGTGGGTGCTGTGGTGTACCACCCAAATCTCTCCAGCTGCACGAGGCTCATAGCTGAGTCCCTCTCAGGGCACTGCCCTTAGCCAAAGACAGCTGCCTTGCCCAAGGCTATGCCTAGGGTAGAGGTGCAGGGTGCATCTGTAATGACTGGGGTGACAGGGGGTCAAAGGCGCACCAATCCCCTTGTCTCAAATCCAACAATTCTGGAAGGGCCCTCCCAGCTCAGAGCTCCCCCTGGCACTGCGGAGGCCTCCCTGGTGGCCGTATTTATTGCAGCACTGCTTCTCTCCTTCCCCAGGAGTTGCTCCCAGGAGTGCACACCCTACTGAAACTCCTGCACATAAATCTGTGTCAAGTCTTTTAGAGAAGGTAAGTCCCCCAACACACACATTCCATCCAGCTTCCGTCTCTAAAATCGGCACACTGTCCATCTCCAGACAGCTCAGATCCTAATCCTGACACCTTACCTTATCTCCTTGAGGGCTGAAGCCATGGTGGTTCACCCTCCCAAATACGGCACCTGGTCTAAAGGATGCAAGGACAGAGGGGCCAACAGAAGGACAGACATTGTGATGGCACAAGGGAGATTCCCACCTGATGTGCTCCTCAGCTTGCCAGGAATAAACAGCAGGAAAGCTCCCGGACAACTTTCCCCTGCTGCCTCCACCCCTTCAGTGGCTGACATCATTCACCTTATTTTAAAGGAAGCCTTGAGGGACACAGTGGCTCACACCTGTAATCCCAGCACTTTGGGAGGCCGGGGCCGGCAGATTGCCAGAGGTCAGGTGTTCGAGACCAGCCTGGCTAACATGGTAAAACCCCGTCTCTACTAAAATACAAATATTAGTTGGGCGTGGTGGCACACACCTGTAATCCCAGCAACTTGGGAGGCTGAGGCAGGAGAATCGCTTGAACCTGGGAGGAGGAAGAGTTGCAGTAAGCCGAGATTGCACCACTGCACTCCAGCCTGGGCAACAGAGCAAGACTCTGACTCAAAAAAAAAAGAAAGAAAAGGAAGCCGCACCATCTGATGCGCAGACACGGCCTTTGATCTTCTGGCTGGAGCAGAGAGTCACGATTCGTGCACCGACTACTCCTTCCATCCTGCACCCATTCGTCCATCGCTGGTTGCCTGCTACCTTCGAGCCACTACCAACCACCATGGACCCAAAGCCAGAGCGCCTAACTTTAAGATATAGACCATTTAGCAGAGAAGCTGCTGGCCCCTGTTCCTCTCCCCACCCCCATCCTTGAGCCCTCCAGTGAAGGGAGCTACCAGCAGCAGCGGCAGCCATGACGACCGCCAGCAGCTCCGGGGGCTGCAGAAGGAGGCTCTGAAACCCTAGGTGGATGCCGGCCTGCAGTCCGAACGCTGCTGTCTACGTGGGGACCTGATGGGAGGCCCCTTTCCCTGCCCTCACTGGCCTGGTCACTCCCAGAAGCTGGAGTCTCCCTAAGTACCATATCTCCACTCTAACCTCCAAAGGGGCCCCATCAGGGATGACACAGCTGCCTGAAGGATTCAGCCCACTCTATCTCCCTTGTCTTGGCCAGTTCTGACCAACCCAAAACACAAAGACACTGCGAGCCTGCAGCAGGGATGGGACTGAGCCAGGCCAGACCAGGCCAGGCCAAGCAGACATCTGGAGAGAGCCACTGGGGCTCTGGCTGGGTGACCTCACCAGCAGCAGGACAAGTCACCCCAGATGACCATACCACCCACAGGGAGGAAGCCGTGTCCAGGTCTTTTCCAATAAAAGACTCCCTAATCCACTTACAACACGCCAGGCTCCTTGACCAAGTCACAGTAAGACTGAAGCGGCAGCTCCAGGCCCCCAGAGATGCTGGATTGAGGCCCTTCTGCATTCTCTAGATGTCCATCCCTGTGGCCTTAGGTCATCCCGGATGACTGCCCAGACTTTCACAACAGAGCTATGGCCACACAGGCCACAGAGGCTCTAGGAGGAACAGCGCGGTCAGAGTGGAAGGAGGGAGGTGTGCCCTGGGGAGCCTCTTCCCACCCAACCCAATTCACACAAAGCACATTTTTTCCTAGTGGTCACTAGAACTCCATTCAGACCTCTACCACTGAGACCCAGAGAGCCGAACATACACAAATAAACTGACCACGGATTAACCCATTTAAGGGAGGTACTATCCTATCATCAACGCTAAGAGCCAAGGATGTTCATCTTCTCACCTGCGAATGACTGTGTCTGCCCCACGTGAAATAAAACTTCTAAAGACAGCTGGGCACAGTGGTGCACGCTATAGTCCCAGCTACTTGGGAGGTTGTGCAAGAGGATCCTTGAGCCCAGGAGTTCAAGTCTGGCATAGACAACACAGCAAGATCCCATCTCTATAAATGAATGAGTGAGTGAGTGAGTGAATAACTCGGAAAGTGAGAGTATAGTTGAAAGGCTGAAGACTATGTACATCTGAGATTCAAAGCACAGATGCCCCTTTTTAAAAATTATAATAAAGAATTTTAAAACCAGTGAGCTAGGCAGAAGTTATTAATTTTAAATAGTCACTTCCGGGCTTCATTTCCCCTTGTTAAGACTGCATCCTGCCTGCGTTAGGAATATTGGCCTCTAGTGGGAAAGCCACAAGGAGCCCCTGGACCTCAGCCACTGGTTATGGTGATTGGCCACGGGCCCATCTGCAAGCCTCTGGTTCCCAGTGGCATCCTGTGGGGAATCATCCACTTTTCTAGGCTTAAGCTGGCTCTCTGCTGCCCCCTGTGGTTATCAGGTAAAATAACCACAGACACCACAGCAGAAGGAAATGGGACTTCGGGATCTTTTTATTTTTTGAGAGGGAGTCTCGCTCTATCACCCAGGTTGGAAGGCAATGTCGTGATCTCGGCTCACTGCGATCTCCACCTCCTGGATTCAAGCAACTCTCCTGCCTCATGCACCCTCTTGAGTTTGATCCGAGATTCCTGGAGTCCTCTCCTCTTCACATCTCTTTATATTCACCCTTCTGTGCTACTTGCTCTATCTTCTTCTTCCTCCCACCCACATTTTCTTCTGTCCCTGCTCTGATTTGGTGGCCTCCCTACCCATGGCTTCTCTCCTTGCCCTGCAGTCCTCACAAGGAGGGTCTGCCTGGGCTATGGCCAGGTTTTCCTAGACAGATGGCAGCCCTGCCACTCCATTTCTCAGTCCTGGTCTCTTCCTACCCAGAAGCTGGTGTGCCCTCAGGTCGTGTTTCCCTGTCCTCCAAGCAAGCCCCAGTGCCTTGGTCCAGGAAGATGCAGAATTTGCAATGGGGCCACATTCTCCTGGAGGGCCCTGCTTGTCTCCCTTGACAAATGCAACAGCAGCAGCTCACAGACACCTGGTTCCCTCCTGTGCACCAGAGTCTCCTCATCTCTGGTTTTTCAGTGTCTCCTAGTACAGGCATTGCTAGAAGACATTTGAAATTCCCTCTTAAAAGTAAATGATGTTTGAATCACAACCGCGGGTTCTCTACAGGAAAGAAACTACTACTCTCTGAAGAACCATTTACGCCTGGTCACACCAAGCCCCTCCACATTTGGGATCCCCTTCAGTGGCCACAAAACACCTATGAGACAGGTGGTGTCCTCTTCATTTTTAATGGAAGGAACTGAGGCCTCAGTGAGAAGAGGCATCCTGGAAATCGGTCTGACAACAAAGACCACCATTTTCTGGCCACACTTACCATGCCTGAGCTCTAGGCTGGGACTCTGGGAGCTGCAGCAACACAATGTATTTGAATCCGTAAACGACCCTTCATTTGAGAACCATCCTCAATATGAATATTATTATCATTCATTCAACACATATTTGAGGGCCTATTCTGTGTCTGGTACTGTGCTGGACATGGGGGGATATGGCAGGAAATACAACTTATTAATCTCCTTCTTCAGCTTAAATCTTAGTGGTCATTATGCGATTCAATCTCTAACCAAATGTGTGTATAAAATTTTCCATAAGTGAAAACTTAAAAATTTTCTTTTTTTGAGACAGAGTTTCACTCCTGTCGCCCAGGCTGGAGTTCAATGGCATGAACTTGGCTCACCGCAACCTCCGCCTCCTGGGTTCAAGTGATTCTCCTGCCTCTGCCTCCCGAGTAGCTGGGATTACAGGCATGTACCACCACATCCAGCTAATTTTTTGTATTTTTAGTAGAGATGGGGTTTCTCCACGTTGGTCAGGCTGGTCTCAAAGTCCTGATCTCAAGTGATCCACCCACCTCAGCCTCCCAAAATGCTGGGGCTACAGGAGTGAGCCACCGTGCCTGGCCAACTTCAAAATTTTCTAATTGGATTGGGGTGGGGCGGAGTTGTGCCAGGAGACGATAAATAAGCGAAACATATCAGTTTAGCTGTTGGTTCATACTAAAGAGAATACAGCAGGGAAGGGGGATAGAACGTGTTATTAGAAAGATATTGTAATTTAAGAGTGGCCAGGGAAATCCTCACCACCAAGAAAGGAACACAGAATGAAGATCTGAGAGAAATGTATTACCTATCTATTGCTATATCACAAATTACCGCCAATTTAACAGCTGGAAACATCAAACATTCATTATTTCACATGGTTTTAGTGGATCAGGAATCAGAGAGTAGCTTAGCTGGGCAGTTCTGGTCCAGGTTGCCCTATGAGGTCAGGGTTAGGATGCTGATGGGTGCTGCCTCATTTGAAGGTTTGACTGGGGCTGGAGGAGCCACTTATAGGAAGCTTGCCCTACGGATGCTGGCAGAAGAATATGGCTGCTGACTTCACCCAGAGAGAGTGAGCCAAGGGAAAGCAAGGCAAAGGTCACAATATCGGTTATAACCCAGTCTCAAAAGTGACATTCCATCATGACTGCCAGAATCTGTCAGTCTCACGGACCACCCAGGAAGGAAGGTGGGAAGGGATGACACAAGGGTGTATCAGGAGGTGGGTGTGTTGGGCGCCATCTTGGAAGGCTCCTATCACAGAGAGAAGGGGCAAACCAGGCACATATCTGAGGGAAGAGAATTCCAAATGAAGGAACATAAAATAAAAAGGTTCTGAGGCAGAAGCATGTCTCTCATCATAGACAGCAGCAAGGAGGATAGCGTGGCTGAAGAGGAATTGGGGGGGAGGGGGAAATAGAAGATGAGGTCAGAGGTAACAGGGGCTAGATTGGATCATCCAGGAGAGTAGTTCTCACAGTGTGGTCCCTGGACCAGCAGCATCAGCATTAGCTGGAACTTGTTGGGTGCCCTCTAGGTGATTCTTGTATACTCTCAGGTCTGAGAATCCCTTATTAAGAGCTCCAGCACTGGCATCTTACAGACAGATATTCAAAACTCCCAGGTCTATTTCTTTTTAACAATGTCCATGTTATTTGGCCTCAGTTTCCCTGTTATAGGTGGGGGATAACAATACAGAGGTCCCAGCTTCCTAGTGTTGAGGATAGGAGTCAGTGAGGTACATACAGCTCTCAGCGTAGTTTCTGGCACAGAGTAAGCCCTCACAGATACTGAAGAACAACAGTAAGACAAAACAAAACACCAAAACCACCCCCATTCCTTCCTTCCTCTTCTTTACTTCCCAACTTCTACCCCAGAAGCTGGCTCCCTGCCTCACCCTTCCTTTTCATGCCTACAAAGAGCACATCTCCCAAAACAGAGGTGCTGGGGTGAAGAAGGTGCTGGAATGCCTTCTTTAGCATTGCTGTGCTGTGGGGCTATACCTTAGTTAACCAGGGAGACATCACTATGAGCGGCCTCCAACTTCTCAATCACAGCCACTTACAAAATTCTTAGGGCAACCCTCCAATCTCGGTGGGGGGCAGGGGCTCCTGTGCCCATTTCACAGATGACACAGAAGGTGCGATACTGACGGGATGAAGCGGAGGCCCCATCAGTGCCCTGGCCCTTTGACATGTCATAACCAAGCTCTGGTCTGGCTCCAGCCTGCACAGAGGGCCTGTGAAAGAGCAGGGCCAGGAATCCAGGAATAGCCAAGGAATTCAAAGGGTCGGAGGGGGCCTGCCTGGAGCTGTTCAAGCCTGTCTTTCAATCCCATTAGGATCCCTGATCTAGCAGCTTCCTTACAGACTGTAAACCCATGCAAACACACTGGGAATCCGTGAGCATTTAAAAGAAGATCACTGACCCAAACTTGGGTTGAAGGGCCAGAAGGTTGACTGCAGTGCTGGAGAAATGTGGCTCGTCACCGAGACAGCAGGTGTTGGTAACCCACTGCCAGCTCATGAATATGACTCCCATCTTATGGTTGAGAAACTGAGAAGAAACCTTATCAAATCCAAAGCCTGGCTGTTCCAGATCTAGAACCCAAGCACAAGTGCTAGGCAAAGCTCTGGCCTCATTTCCCAACCCAGTTACTCATCAGAACTACCGGGGCCACTTGTTGGAAATACTGATGCCCAAACCTCACACCTGGAGCTTCTGGTTTAGTAGGTTGGGAGGAACTCAAATCATCATTTTTATCAAGCGATCTCAGTGACTAATCAGATGTGGGAAAAGCTAGTATAGTCCATAGGAGGACCGCCATGGAGCCCAGCCATGGATCAGGACGTAGTTGGACGCAGACAAAGGTCCCAAGGGGTGGGTTAGACTTGGGATCAGGCAAAGTACATGGCAGCAATGTAGAGTAATTTCAGGAACCCTCTAGATGCTACCCCAACCTTCAAAGAGCCACAGCTTTGAAATGGGTCTTTGCTGCCTGAGTTCCCAGGGGTGCTATATGAATTAGAAGAGAGTGCCACAAACCCATGAGCATGACGAGTCCTCAGAGTCTTTCTAGAATAGATGAGGATGAAGAGAAAGGAGAAGACACAAAAGCAGTGAGTGCTGTAGTGAGGGAAGCCCAGAGGGAAGGTTCCAGGAAGAAGGTTCCAGTGTGTGGGCTCAGGCAGCAGGAGTGAGGCAAGTGTCTCTAGCAGGGCCTGGCCCCCTTCACAAAGTCTTATCTTAACCCCCGAGGGCTAAGTCATGAGTTAAAGGACAGGAAAGGCCATTTTTAAGCAATCCTGTTTCCAGGTGTTTGGGGCTGTCAGGGAAAGCAGAGCTGAGACAGCCAGCTATTCTCACGTGGCATGGCTCCAGAGGAGTCCACGTGACCTAAAAGTCCAGTCCCTATGCTCCTTGGCAATTCATTCAGACGTTCTCAACACTGGGGAGGGGCAGGGGAGCTCACGGCACTGTCTCTGCCCTAGGGAGCTAACAGGCTGGCTGGAAGAATCATCTCTTCCTGCTTCAGCTACAGCCCCTGCTTTCATACCCATCGCTCCCACCAGATGTATTCTGAGGCCTGCGACTGTATTGAATAAATGTAGACCTGTCTCCTGGGCACCAAGGACACTCAGTAATTGTTTGATGAATGAAGAATTCAAAGCAACTATTAGAAGGAAGTTCAGTAGCATAGCTAATGGCTGATTTTTAAAGATACATGTATACACGCGTGTAGGTAAAAACAAAGATAAAGAGACAGAGGGAAAGACCAAGAAGGGAGCCAGGGAGACGGACAGAGCCTCTATTCCCTTCAAGCAACATCAATCACTGATCACAGAGCAGCCCAGTTTAAAAAGAACAAAGAGGCCGGGCGCGGTGGCTCATGTCTATAATCCCAGCACTTTAGGAGGCCGAGGTGGGCGGATCACAAGGTCAAGAGATCGAGACCATCCTGGCCAACATGGTGAAACCCCATCTCTACTAAAAATACAAAAATTAGCTGGGCGTGGTGGCACGTGCCTGTAGTCCCAGCCACTCGGGAGGCTGAGGCAGGAGAATTGCTTGAACCTGGGAGGCAGAGGTTGCAGTGAGCCGAGATTGTGCCACTGCACTCCAGCCTGGTGCCTGGCAATGGAGTGACACTCTGTATCAAAAAAAAAAAAAATCATAATAAATAAAATAAAAATAAAAAGAACAAAGAACAGGTGATTTACAGAAAAACAATTGCAAATGATCAATAACCAAAAAAACGATGCTCATTCTCATTCAAAATTGGAGAAATACAAGCTAAGACTGTAAGACACTATGTTCTTACCCATTTTGTGACTGATAACCCCTTTTTAGCCAGGATCTGCAAAAACAGGTGGGAATGGCTCTCTCTGAAAGGCCATTTGGAGATATCCGTCCACATCCCAAATGCACATTATCTTTTGACTTAACAATGGTTTTAGGTCTGCAGTAATGTAAACATGAAGGTATTTTGTGGAGCACTTTTTATTAGAGGGAAAAGACTCTTGGGAAGTGCCCTAAATGTTCACCGGCAGGGAACAGCGATGTATTGAAAGGAGGGTGTTCTGTGGAAGGGCTGAAGTGCATGAGGTGGGTCTGTGCGTGCTCAAGTGAAAACGCTCTCCACAACACACTGCTAAGTGTACCAAAGGTTCTCACTTTAACAAAACGGCACAAATGAAATGTCTGTGCTTGTGTATGCAAGGCAAATGTGCCAAAAGAATACACATGAAGCATGTGATGCTGGCTCATTCTTAAAAATGAAACCAAAATAAGAAGACTATGTGTGTGTGTGTGTGTGTGTGTGTGTGTGTGTGTGTGTCTGTATGTGTGTGTGTGTGTACGTGTGTGTGTATGTATGTGTGTATGTGTGTGTCTGTGTGTGTGTATGTGTGTATGTGTATGTGTGTGTATGTATGTGTGTGTATGTATGTGTGTGTGTGTGTGTGTGTGTTTTTATCTCGGCTCACTGCAACCTCCACCTCCTAGTTTTAAGCGATTCTCCTGCCTCAAGCCTCCCGAGTAGCTGGGATTACAGGCATGCGCCACCACACCCGGCTTATTTTTATATTTTGAGTAGAGACAGGATTTCTCTATGTTGGCCAGGCTGGTCTCGAACTCCTGACCTCAGGTGATCTGCCCGCCTCGGCCTCCCAAAGTGCTGAGATTACAGGCATGAGCCACTGTGCCAGGCCAGAAGACTATATTTTTATAGTATATCCCATTAGAATCCATGAGAAATTTCCATGATAGAAAACATACAAAACTTGGTGTAGGAATAGAGAGAAAGATCCAGGGAAAAAGGCCACAACCAGACCCAGGCAGATCAATTTAGCACATGGTAAAGAGGTACTTCTCAAGGCAATGGATGAAAGGCTCAGTCAGTCCATGCTGTTTGAATGACGCGCAAACTATTTGAAAAATATTGAGGTAGGTCCTTTTCTCATTCATTTTCTGAAATTAAATTCCGTATGGCTTAATATTTTAAGTGGGAGGAGAGGGGACAGTCCATAAGAGCACTAGAAGAAAATATTACCATCTTTTATTGGTAAAGATCTTTTAAAGTGGGGCCTCAAAGGGTAGAAATCACAGAAGGAAAAGACTGGCATATTTATCGATTGAGTAGAGTTTTAAAAATCACAATCAGAATGATAAAACATTAAAAATTACAATCATTTGTGGCTGGGCACGGTGGCTCACGCCTGTAATCCCAGTGGCTCCCAGCACTTTGGGAGGCTGAGGTGGGCGGATCACCTGAGGTCAGGAGTTCGAGACCAGCCTGGCCAACATGGAGAAACCCCATCTCTACTAAAAATACAAAATTAGCCGGGCATGGTGGCGCATGCCTGTAATCCCAGCTACCCAGGAGGCAGAGGCAGGAGAATTGCTTGAACCTGGGAGGCGGAGGTTATGGTGTGCTGAGATCTTGCCATTACACTCCAGCCTGGGCAACAAGAGCAAAACTCTGTCTCAAAAAAAATATATATATATATTACAACCATCTGCTACATCTGATAACACAGGAAAAACTAAACTGTTTCTCCTACTCTCTACCCAACACCACTCAATGCTTCTGACATCAGATATATGGGGGTTTTCCCCTACATACTAGCCAGCAAGTCTCCAGTGGACACAAGCAGAGTGTCCTATAACTTAATCCAATTCTGATACTGTCTACCTGGAGATAACATCAGATCCCACATGTTGAAGGCTCAATCCCACAAGACTGCTCCCCACTTCAGATACCAATCACAAGTAGCAAGCTGTCGCCTACATGTCTGACAGACAGGCTATAAGTCAGGGATTCTACTACTTCTTCCATGGGTTCAACTACTTTGCTACAGCAGCTCACTGAACTCAGGGAAACACTTTACTGTTACGCACTTATTACAAAGGCCATGACAAAGAATACAGATGAAAAGGCAGATGGAGGCGCACAGGGCCAGGCACGAGGGAAGAGGCATGGAGCTTCCATGCCCTCTGCAGGCACCACCTTCCAGGCTCCTGGTGCTCAGTTACCCAGAAACTCTCTGCACTGTCTTTCTAGGTTCTTACGGAGGCTTCAGTACATAGACATGATTGGTGCCGTCACTGGCCACTGGTAATCAACCTTCAGCCTCTTTCCTCTCCCCAGAGGTTTGTGGGGTAGGGGCTGAAGTTCCAACCTTCTAATCATGCCTTGGTCTTTCCTGTGACCAGCTCCCATCCTGAAGCTGCCTAGGGGGCCCCAGATACCCGTCATCTCATTAGCATACAAGAGACACTCTTGAGGCTCGGCAGATTCTAAGGTTTAGGCCAGGGAGCTGGACGAAAGACTAAATATATATTTCACAATATCCAACCACACATGTTCAAGACTCTAAGAACTGCCCAAATCCCAGTTTGGATCCACATGCTATAGGCATCACCACTTGGCTATTGCTACTGGACCTGCCAAGAGTTGTATAGAATAGGACTGGGGGCAGTCCTCTTCCACCATGAGTGACCATTTCTGCCAAATGGCTGCTGAAGAATAAAAGGCAAGACTACAGAGAGAAAGATGCATGAAGAGAATCCAGAGAAAGAAGTGGCATAGGCTGGCACTGTGGCTCGCGCCCATGATCCTAGCACTTTGGGAGGTCAAGGTAGGTTCCTTGAGCCCAGGAGCTCAAGACCAGCTTGGGCAATGTAGTGAGGCCCTGACTCTATTTTAAAAAGAAGAAAAGACTTTGGGAGGCCAAGACAGGCAGATCATGAGGTCAAGAGATCGAGACCATCCTGGCCAACATGATGAAACCCTGTCTCTACTAAAAATACAAAAAACTTAGCTGGGCGTGGTGGCGTGTGCCTGTAGTCCCAGCTACTCGGGAGGCTGAGGCAGGAGAATTGCTTGAACCCGGGAGGCAGAGGTTGCAGTGAGCCGAGGTCGCGTCACTGCACTCTAGCCTGGCGCCTGGTGATGGAGTGAGACTCTGTCTCAAAAAAAAAAAAAAAGAAAGAAAGAAAGAAAAAAGAAGTAGCATAAGACATCACAAGGTCCCACAGTTGGGACAAACAATCTCAGCACCTGATTTTCCTGCCCTTACGCCTGCATTTCTGTGAGATGCCCCCATATCCCTCTAATAAATGCCCTTTTGTCATAAGTCAATATGAGTGGGTTTCTAGTCCTTTAACAAGACAGTCCCTGCCCAAGGACATCCATCAGAGCACACTGCCCTGTAAATGGCCAACACCGGCCCAGAGGCCGTCAGACTGACATCTGGAATATTCTTCAGTCACCATGTTGAACTATAGCTTTTTTTAACAGGCTCCAAGCAGTAATTCCATAATCTCTCCATGGAAAATCGTACCACACAACTGCTTGGAAACTTCTCCCATAAAGTGGGTATTTTTCCACTTATGCATCAACATTTGTTGTTGTTTTCTGAGAAACTCGGTCTTTATTAACTTCAATTGCTCTGCATTGCTAATCCATATACAGAAGACTCTCCAGGAAAAGGTGTGACTTTACGTTTATAAATTATGCTCAAGGCCAGGCATGGTGGCTCACGCCTGTAATCCCAGCACTTTAGGAGGCCGAGACAGATAGATCACTTTAGGCCAGGAGTTCAAGACCAGCCTGGCCCACACGGTAAAATGCCGTCTCTACTAAAAATACAAAAAATCAGCTGGGCATGGTGGTATGCACCTGTAATCCCAGTTACTTGGGAGGCTGAGGCAGGAGAATTGCTTGAACCCGAGAGGCGGAGGTTGCTGTAAGCTGAAATCATGCCACTGCACTCCAGCCAGAGTGACAGAGTATGACTCTGTCTCAAAAAAAAAAAAAAAAAAAAATGCTCAAAATCACTGAGTACTGCTTTTCACAGGACTTGGGGAAATAGTAAGAAAGAACTAAGGCTATTTTGGGAAACAGAAATCGGTAATAATCTCTCAGGTGCAGCCACAAAGCCACTTGTAAACTTGCTGGATTCCTGAGGAAGAAGATGGCCATTTATCGTGACACTCAAAGGTTGTCCGCCCCACCTCCATGGCTCCTTCAGGCACACAGACAAAGTCCTTATCATGAACCAGCACTGCAAAACATATATAGAAATTCAGGGCAAAAAAAAAAAAAAAAAAAGCTATTCTCAAACATCAAACATCAAAAAGGGCATTCGGGACAAAATGAGGAAGAAATGGTAGCACTTTATAGTAGAATGAAATAAGATTCCCTGGGAAATTACAGAAGCAGGTTTAAAAACCTCTCTGCAAAGAGGGCTGAAAACCTCATCCATGCGGAGGAATCACAAGATGCTAGGAATGGGGGCAGCCTTCAAGGTGGGTTTAAAGGAGCGCTTCTGAGATGTCAGAGCCCATCAGAATCACTTGGAGGACTGGTTAAAACAGATTGCAGCTGTTAGCCGTTGACTAGGACTTGGTCAGTTTCAAGCCAGTCCTGTGATGCTGAAGGAGCATCACAGTTCCCCAGAGGGAGTATTAAAATGCAAATTTCTGGGCCTCACCCCTACAATTTCTGATTTACTAGGTCTGGGGTAGGGCCTGAGAAATTGTACAACTAACAAATTCCCAGCTGACGCTGATGCTGCTGGTCTGGGGACCACGCTTTCAGAAGAACTGGTCTAGGAGACCACAAGGAAGGGCAGCGTTCTCTCTGCACCAGGTGCTACCTTTATCCAGGTGTTGGAGGTAGGGCCATTTAAAAGAAAGGCACAAGAATCAAAACAACACACCAATTTACTCTTGACTTGAAAGCACCCTCTGCCTCCGCCATTTACTCCAAACGGGTGGTAATGATGAAAACTACGGAAATGACAGCAGGTTGGTCAGAGAAATCGAAGAAAAGAAGAATGAATGTAACAACACTGAGAGTCATGACATCAGCCAGGTCCCCAAATACTCAGGTCATCATAAAAGTTACTGGAGATTTTCATCTCTGTCTCTAAACTCCGCTAGTGAAGAAAGTTCTGTATTTGCATACTTTGTAATAAGAATCTATTCTTCATTCGAAAGAGTGGAGCCACCTGGGTGGGATCCCAGCATTTAAAAATCACCATGCGTCCCTGGCCCTTTCTGCTCTTCCACTTCCCAAGGCTTTGCCTCTGCTCTGTCCTCTCTGTATCTTTCTGCACTGGTACCCACCTCACCAATCAGCACATACCATTTGTATACACCAGGAGCAGAAAGCAAGTGAAGTCTTGGTCTGAGACAAGGAGTCATCCTCTCCTTGCCTTCCAGCCTGGCACACTCCTTCTCCAGTGGCAGAGAGCACACGAGCTGGGCATTGTTGGATGCTGCTTGTACCATAAAAAAAAAAAAGTGCTGGGCCCTTTTCAGGCTCAGGTTCAGGTTCACACGGCTTGGCCCTGGAACAATCCCCTGATGGCCAGAACATAAGATCATTTGTTTAGCTTACCAACACCCAAAAATACAACTAGAAGATTCAAGCAGGAGAGAGGGAGGAAGACAGGAATAAAAACAGAAATCTGAGAAAGATCAAGAGAAACAGAGGAGCATGAGGGTTATGCTGGGGAATGGGGAGCAAAAGAAAGCCTTGGCACTAGGCTCCAGTCCTCTCCTCTATTTCAGAGAAATTACTTTTATCCTACTTATAAAAGTAAAACAGGTCCAGGGAAGAAACGCTGGAAAACACAGGAAAGTAAAAAGAAAAAATAAAATCCTCCCTAATCCCATGCCTTGGAGAGAAGCACTGTGAACAAACACCTTCCTCTCCATTTGATGAGGCAGCCTCTCAGTGCAGGGAGCACCCAGCCAGCAGGAATCAGAAAAAAAGGGAAGCGGAGGTAGGAGCTGAGTCCTCCTCTGTCTGCAGCAGCCAACAGGGTTGTCCCTCGGGAAACACAGAGCTTGAAAGGGGTGTGTGTGTGTGTGTGTGTGTGTGTGTGTATGTGTGTTTGAGACAGAGTCTTGTTCTTGTTGCCCAGGCTGGAGCGCAGTGGTGCGATCTCAGCTCACTGCAACCTCCGCCTCCCAGGTTCAAGCAATTCTCCTGCCTCAGCCTCCTGAGTAGCTGGGATGACAGGCGTGTGCCACCACGCCCAGCTAATTTTTGTATTTTTAGAAGAGATGGGGTTCCACCATGTTGGTCAGGCTGGTCTTGAACTCCTGACCTCAAGTGATCCACCTGCCTCAGCCTCCCAAAGTGTTGGGATTACAGGTGTGAGCCACGGTGCCCAGCCAAAAGGTTTTTAAAACTAGCCCGACTCTGTCTTTTAGAGATGGGGGAATTGCAATTTCAGGATCTTGGGAATGCAAGGAAGAGCTTAACATCCCAGGAAACAGCAGAGCTGCAGGCAAGATTTTTGGTCAAGTTCTCTCTGGTGTGGTCCAGAGCGGCCAAGAGAAGGATCAAAAGTATTTGGAAATAATTTTTTTTTAAATCTCTCTCTTCTGCAGCTTGTCCCAAAAAACAAAAACACATAATTTAAAAAATCCATCTCTCTTAGAACTGGTACCAAGACAGCTCTTTTAAGCAAGAGCCCATACGCCACATTAACTGATGGCCTGGTAAGGCAATGGGAAAACAAGCCACCCTTCTTGCTGCCCATGCCACCTATACCTCATGCCAGGTATTGATATGCAGGGAACAGACTGCAACCTGTTTACAGCCTCCTAGAGCACACTACAACACTGCTTAGGTATCAGTGCTCAAAGATACCACTGGTGTTGGGTGGGGGAAGTGTGTCAGTTCCCAGGGGCTGCTATAACAAAACACCACATTACTGGGTGGTTCAGAAAGCAGAAACGTGGTTGGGCCTGTAATCCCAGCACTTTGGGAGGCTGAGGTGGGCAGATCACAAGGTCAGGAGTTCGAGACCAGCCTGGCTAACACGGTGAAGCCCCATCTCTATTAAAAATACAAAAATTAGGCAGGCACAGTGGCATGCACCTTTAATCCCAGCTACTCAGGCACAGTGGCATGCACCTGTAATCCCAGCTACTCAGGAGGCTCAGGCAGGAGAACTGCTTGAACCCAGGAGGCGCAGATTGCGGTGAGCCAAGATCACACCACTGTACCCCAGCCTGGGCGACAGAGCAAAACTCCATCTCAAAAAACAAAACAAAAGAAAACAGAAACATAGTGTTACAGTTCTGGAGCCCAGAAGTCTGAGATCACAGTACTGGCAGGGTTGGCTCCTTCTGAGAGAGACTCTCTCCCAGGCCTCTCTCCTAGCTGGTGGTGGCCTTGGGCATTCCTTGGTTTATAGATGGATTTCTTCCTGTGCCTTCACAGTGTCTGCCCTCTACGTGTCTGTCTCTCGGTCCACATTTGCCCCTTGAGCTGAGGACCCCACCATATTGGACATAGGTCCACTATGCTCTAGGAAGACCACATCTTAACTTGATCAGTTGCAAAGATCTTATTTCCCAATAAGATCACAGGCACTGGGGAGTTAGAACCTGGACATCTTTTGTGGGACACAGCTCAATCCATCACAGGAAGCAGAAGGCTGGGGCTGGCTGGGGGCGACGGGGGGCCGGGATAGAGGTCCAGCTAACACCTGGAAGTTGCTCTGGGGGGTACAAAAGTCTGGACAAATGAGAAACAGAGGAGTCTGGGGGTTCCACTGCAGAGACTGCAGGTGTCTTGCATGGGCCACAGGGGCGGTAAAGAAAGCACAGGATAGCCGTGCTCCAACCACAGCACAAGTCCGTGCAGGTGTTCGCCTGAAGCCCGTGAGTACAGTAATATTGATAATGAAAACAATGAGGCTGTGCGTAGTGGCTCATGCCTGTAATCCCAGCACTTTGAGAGGCCAAGGCGGGAGGATCATGAGGTCGGGAGGATCATGAGGTCAGGAGTTCAAGAGCAGCCTGGCCAATATGGTGAAACCCCATCTCTACTAAAAACACAAAAAATTAGCCGGGCATGGTGGCAGGTGCCTGGAATCCCAGCTACTTGGGAGGCTGAGGCAGAGAACTGCTTGAACCTGGGAGGCAGAGGTTGCAGCAAGCTGAGATCACGCCACTGCACTCCAGCCTGAGTGACACAGTGAGGGAGAGCGGGAGGAAGAAAGGAAGGAATAATGAAAATTTTCTGCACCAGTTGGAAAAGTGCTTTTGCTCCGACCTCCCAACTCCACATGCCACCAGCTGCCAAGGTCCCCTAACAGGGTCCCCACCATCCGACCAGGTTTTTGGAGTGGGAGCAGGACCCTATCCCAACATATTATTCCAACAGTCCATCCCTGTGGCAGACCAGTCAATAAATGCCTCGACTCTCAACTGATTTCGCAGGAGCAACTTCTTCTGGGGTTGAGGGTATCTTTGGGCAGGCAGACAGGTGTTAACCACTGCTGGCGAGAGGGCAGGAGCTTCATGCCACAGAAACTTCCAGAGTGCCTGCTACGTGCACAGCACAGCTCATGATCTGTCCAAGGATGGCGAGACCCCCGTGTCTCTCAGTGCCCCTTCTGCTCTGCTGGGTGTAGCACTCACAGGGAGTGGGCAGGCAGTAAACCCCAGCATCCTGCATGACTAACTTCTCACCCCGTTTTCCTCCTCCCACACCTCTTGGATGAGTACTGCCTACTTTGGAATCCAACTCAGAATGAAGTAACAAAAAAGCTGTTACCCCACCCCAAGGTCTTCCTCCAACAATAACAATCTCATCGACGGGACCTCATGCCAGCTTTGCAGAGGGAGGCACAATCTCAAGCAGTGGTGGGTGATGAGCTTATAGGGGTTGTAACTCACGGCCCCGTAGGGTATTTAGAGGTGGGAAGGACTTTCAGCACAATATTCAGGCAGGAAAAAAAATGGACTCCAACCCAAAGGAAAGCTTCATTTTAACAATCTCATATCCACTTGAGGAAGCATTCTGTCTTTGCAGACAAGTAGCCATTTGCATTGTGTTCGCCCACACCACCCCTGCAAGAAGCCATCCAAGTGGTTAATTGGAGCCGGGCACACAGAAGGCATTTAGCAAACACGTGTTACTGGATAACCAATTCACATGGTCCTTGCCCACTCACTTATTAGAATATAACCTACAGATCATTTCCGTTTATACTGGGAGTTTCACTGATTCCCTGGGACCGAAACCTTCAAAGCTCACTCTGGTTACATCCATCCAGATTGCTCTTCCCTGCAGCTCAAAACTTCCGGCCGCACCCACAGGCTCCCATTCCCACACCCCACCCCACAGACACTACACAAACCCCAGAATGGCAGTACTTCCTGCACTAATGTTGGACACACATAAAAAGCCCCAGAGAAAAGGCAGAGTAGGATGGGATTTTGGTGTTGTTTTTGAGACATAGTCTCACACTGTCACCAGACTGGAGTGGAGTGGCACAATCTCAACTCACTGCAACCTCTGCCTCCCGGGTTCAAATGATTCTCCTGCCTCGGCCTCCCGAGTAGCTGGGATTACAGGCGTGTGATACCACACCCCGCTAATTTTTGTATTTTTAGTAGAGACAGGGTTTCATTATGTTGGCCAAGCTGGTCTCGAACTCCTGATCTTGTGATCCACCCATCTTGGCCTCCCAAAGTGCTGGGACTACAGGCATGAGCTAGGATGAGTTTTAAGGTCTCTCTTGACACTGGCCATTCATAACTGTTGGCTAATGAGTCTGCTCACCCTAGATTTTTTATTCTCTTGCTTGGTCCTCTTTCATAATATCTCATTTCCAAATTCATTCATGAAATGTCTTCCCGGGCCGGGCATGGTGGTTCATGTCTGTAATCCCAGCACTTTGGGAGGCTGAGGTGGGCGGATCATGAGGTTGGGAGTTCGAGACCAGACTGGCCAACACGGTGAAACCCCATCTCTACTAAAAATACAAAAATTAGCCAGGCGTGGTGGCAGGTACCTCTAGTACCAGCGACTCAGGAGGCTGAGGCAGGAGAGTCGCTGGAACCTGGGAAGCAGAGGTTTCAGTGAGCCGAGATCATGCCATTGCACTGCAGCCTGGGCGACAGAGTGAGACTCTGTCTCAAATACAAAAATAAACATATATCTTCCTGATTTTGTGTCTGATGCCACCCTCACCTGCAATACTTGATACAAAACCACTAGGTGCCCTCTTCTCATCAGGCCCAAACTCAGACACCCACAGAACTAAACACAGAAAACACATGCATGAAGCCCAACTGAGTTTTTTTTTTTTTTTATACAAATCACAGGTAATGGCAATCTTCTCAGACTCACTCAGCTGTGTTCAGGCATGAAGTTGGGGCTAGGGAGCCACACATCACGATTTTCTGAAAGGAGATAGGTACCCAGATGTTTATGAAAAAAACTCCCAATTTTTCAATGTTGGAAACTAACAACATTTTTAAGCACTGTGTACACAGAATAGAAGCTTCTGTCAACAGTCTCTAGCCTAAGGACAATCCAGCAAGCGACATCTACCCTCCCTGTGTCTTTGCAGGACAGCTCTCCTGGATTCCAGATGCCCTGACCTTGCCTGCCTGCCACCTCCCCACCACCTTCAACACATTATAATGCCATTTCCCTACGAGTCCAGTTTTCCAGGCCAGCACTTTTCAAAAAGAGTTCAAATAAAGCAAATGTCATTCCTTATAGGTACACAATTCACAGTGACCCGTACTTCCTTTGGCCTGTAATTAATGAGTATGGGTCAATCTAACGACTGGTAGCAATCCTGCTATGGGATTAGTGGCTGGACTCCGCTAAGCCACTGGGCTCTGCCATGCAATGAATGATGAGGAGACATGTGACTACTGGCCGGCACACTCATCCTAACCAAAGTAGAGGGAGATAAGGATGCTCCAGTCGAAAGAGCTCCATGGAAGAGAAAAATGAAAGACACTTCACAGCTCCTCCAAACCTCCAAGGCCCGAACTGCTCCACACGAGTCTCTAAGTTCCTCGAAGGCAAGGATGCTGTTCGTTTTGTCTGGATGCCAGGGTGCTAAGCAGAATGTACAAATGAAAACAGTACAAGCCCCAATTTCCTTGACTTGGTCTTAGCTGAACAAAGTTAAAAGCAGAGTGCAGGCGTATTTTTTTTTTTTAATAGCAAAAAATGCTGAGATCCAAATAATTTTTGAGCTATTGACCCTAAATCTTTGAAATTATAAGACCTGTCACTACATCTTCTTATACAGATAGGAATAAAGGCTGGGAAATATACACAAGTCAGCTATCCTGGCGACACTTAAGAATATAAACACCAGCCAGGTGAAGGGCCTTTCTTGGCAGTTTTATATTCATTCCAAGTCTTGTCACCATAAAACTGAGTTATTTGTCTTCAATAGCTCCACCATGAGATTCTATAATTGTTTACGGTTATATAACCTTTAACCTTGGGACTATGATGCATGATTACCTGTTTAAAGGAAGTCCTGTTTTCTCATTAAATTTCTATAAGAGGAGATTGGATTTAAATTTGTTCCTCAGCTTTATTATATTTGACTATGCCTCCATCATTTTATTACAAAGTGTCCTTGCAAGTAAAAAATAGGTGATGACTGTTAGAAAACTTTGAAAAACATAAAGTGGACATTTTTATTCTTTCCAAATAGATTCTGATTCTGGACGTCAGCGGTAGAATTTTTTAAACAAACTCCATTTCCGAGGTATCTCTGACACCCACCAAAGTTTGGCAACCAGGCAGAATGACTCCCTAACCAAGATGTCTAAAGAATGGTTTCTAGGCTGGGCGCAGAAGCTGGTGGATTACCTGAGGTCAGGAGTTTGAGACCAGCCTGGCCAACATGGTGAAAACCCATCTTTAGTAAAAATACAAAACCTAGCTGGATATGGTGGTGCATGCCTGTAATCCCAGCTACTCGGGAGGCTGAGGCAGGAAAATCACTTGAACCTGGGAGGCGGAGGTTGCAGTGAGCCAAGATCATGCCGCTGCACTCCAGCCTGGTGGCAAAGAAAGACTCCATCTCAAAAAAAAAAAAAAAAAAAAAAAAAAAAAGGCCAGGCACAGTGGCAGGCGTCTGTAATCCCAGCTACTCCACAGGCTGAGGCAGAAGAATCCCTAAGAACCTGGGAGGCAGAGGTTGCAGTGAGCTGAGATTGCACCACTGCACTCCAGCCTGGGTGACAGAGTGAGACTCTGTCTCAAAAAAAAACAGAATGGTTTCTAAAGGATGTCAACAAAGTCATATACACACCCATCATGCCCACACATGCCTGTTTTTAGTGACGCTTTTACTGCAATATAATTCCATATCATTAAATTCACCCTCCAAAAGCATACAATATAATGGTTCTTGGTATAGTCGCAGAGATGTATAACCTGTACCACTACCTAACTTTAGAACACTTTTATTGTTGCAGAAAGAAACTCTGTACCCATCAGCAGTCACTCTCCATTAACTCCAGCCCCCAGCAACCACCCAGGTGGTTTTCTGTGGATTTCTCTATTCTAGGCATTTCATATAAACGGATTGTGTCTAGCTTCTTTGACTTAGTGTGATGTTTTCGAGATTCATCCACATTGAAGCATGTATCAACCAGTACCTTCATTCCTTTTTATGGCTGACTAATATTCCAGTGTAAGGATAAAAGCACATTTTGTTTATCCATTCATCAGTTGATGGGCATTTGAGTTTCTACTGGCCATAATAAATAACAATGCTCTAAACATGTACATGCAGGATTTTGTGTGGACACGTGTTTCCAATTTTCTTGGGTATACAGCTAGGAGTGGAATATTCTGGGTCACTGAATATTCTAGAAGATTTATGGATCCTATTCTACATGTTTCTTTTTGTCCCACTTCCATATCTGAACCACATGCTACTCATCACTGACTCCACCTAACAGACAATGAAGAACACTCTCACACTGTTTACCAGTAAGCAGTCTTTTGCAAAGTAACTCAACTTCCTAGAATTGGGCAAACTACAAAATCTGTCTCTTTTGTCTTTTTACCTGTGTGGGTCTTCAACTTCATACTGGCAATGTGACCGACTCTAAGCCACTTGGCACTGCCACAAATGAGAGATTATTGGCCTTAAACCCTGGTGAAAAAGGAGGGGTGTGTCATGCATGTAAGTATTACTGAAACATTACACATGAGAACGGATATCCTGGAAAAGAAAACCAAACCCACAGAGAAGCAGATTAATAGGAAGCTTTAAGCTCTACCAGCCTTCCACTAAGAATCCATTAAAGAAAAATAATAAAGCCAAAATTAGGCTTTATATAAATTAGGCTGGTGCTCTCTCTCTCTCTCTCTCTCTCTCTCTCTCTCTCTCATGCACACACACACACACACACACACACACACGCACACATAATCCTAATTTAATCAACTGAATGTGCCACATGCATATCTTTTTAGTATCACATGTGCTCAACACAGATGGACAGAAGAAAATAGACAGATTTTTTGGGCATAGAACCTTCTCAGAGTAACTTTT
Organism: Alouatta palliata; assembly: GCA_004027835.1. Classification (NCBI taxonomy): domain Eukaryota; kingdom Metazoa; phylum Chordata; class Mammalia; order Primates; family Atelidae; genus Alouatta; species Alouatta palliata. The sequence goes on along the minus strand of PVKV010012479.1, from coordinate 35,151 downwards.
ATTAACAGGGAATAATCAGGGCCATTCATTTTATTTGGAGAGTTAGAAAAGGATCCAATTATTTGTAATAAAGAAAAGTTAAAAGTGTTCTACTGGAAAACTTATCCAGAAATTCACATTAGTTCCTGGCATAATAAAGTTAAATGGGAATCCACTCATTTAAAGAAAAATTAAAGCAAGAAATCAAGAAAACTACTATTTGGCAAAGGAATCCAAAAACTCAAATCCTGGTTTAGTCTTCCAAGCTCCACTCACAAACACAATTAAAACATTTACAGACACAGATTCTTCATCAAAAGCACTTAAAGGGCTGGGTGTGGTACTCATGCTTATAATCCCAACATTTTGGGAAGCCAAGGCAGGAGGATTGCTTGAGCTGGGAGTTCAAGACTAGCCTGGGCAATATAGCAAGACCCCTTGTCAAAAAAAAAAAAACTGTTTTTTTTTTTTTTTTTTGTGTGTGTGTGTGTGTGTGTGTGTGTGTTTTTTAAGTAGCCTGGTGTGGTGGCATGTGCCCGTGGTCCCAACTACTTAGAAGGCTGAAGTGGGAGGATCACTTGGGCCCAGAAGGGCGACTGTGCCACCGCACTCCAGCCTGGATGAGAGAGAGATCCTATCTCAAAAAAAAAGGTTTAAAAACAAATTTTGGGCCGGGCGCGGTGGCTCACGCCTATAATCCTAGCACTTTGGGAGGCCGAGGTGGGTGGATCACCTGAGGTCAGGAGTTCAAGACCAGCCTGGCCATCATGGTGAAACCCCATCTTTGAAAAAATAAAAATTAAAAAAAAAAAAAGAAAAAAGAAAAACAATTTTTGGCTCTCCTGGATTTGGGTTCATGCTTTAATAAGATGCATAGCTTTCCCTTAAAAAATTGTTATTTCAGGTTATTTTCCTTTATCAATGAATCTACAAATTCAGTTATTCCCATTCCAAATTAAGTCACTGCCACCCATGTCTACTTTCCCAAATACTGAGGCAAAAATGAAAAGATCAGAAGACAGGGCAGTCTGGTCACAGCTTGGCTTATAAATGACCAGATAACTTAGAGCAAGTCCCTTTACCATGTAGGGACTTCATTTCCATATGTGTAAAACAATCAGGTTCTATTTTTTGTTTTTGTTTTTATTTTAGAGAACAGAGTCTTGCTCTGTAGCCAGGCTAGAAAGCAGTGGCGCAATCTAGGCTCACTGCAACCTCTGCCTCCCCAGTTCAAGCAATTCTCCCGCCTCAGCCTCCTGAGTAGTTGAGACTACAGGCATGTGCCATCATGCGCAGCTAATTTTATTTTTAGTAGAGACGGGGTTTCAACATGTTGTCCAGGATGGTCTCGATCTTCTGACCTCATGATCTGCCTGCCTCGGCTTCCCAAAGTGTTGGGATTACAGGTGTGAGCCACCGTGCCCAGCCAGTTCTATTTCTTAAACCAGGTATTGCCAAACCTTTTCCGTTAAGGGACAGAGAGTAAATATTTTCACTTTGTGAGCCACATGGTCTCTGCTGTAAGTACAGATAGTCCTCAACTTATGACAGGGTTACATACTGAGAAACCCATTGTGACTTGCAAATATTGTATTTCAAAAATGCACATATTACACCTGAACTACTGAATACCATAACTTAGCCTCACCTACCTTAAACGTGCTCAGAACACTTCCATTAGCCTACAGTTGGGCAGAATCATCTATCATAAAGCCTATTTTGTAGGAAAGTGTTGAATATCTCTTGTAATTTACTGAATACTGAACTGAAATACAGTTTCTAGTGAATGAGTATCACTTTTGCGCCCAGTCAAAAATATTGTTAAGTCCAATCATTTTAAGTTGGAGACAGTCGGCTGGGTGCGGTGGCTCATGCCTGTAATCCCTGCACTTTGGGAAGGTGAGGCAGATGGACCACCTGAGGTCAGGAGTTCAAGATCAGCCTGGCCAACATGATGCAATTCCGTTTCTACTAAAAATACAAAAAAACTTGCTGGGCGTGGTGGCACATGCCTATAATCCCAGCTACTCAGGAGGCTGAGGCAGAACAATCGCTTGAACCCAGGAGGCAGAGGTTGCAGTGAATAGAGATCATGCCATTGCACTCCAGCCTGGGCAACAAGAGCAAAACTCCGTCTCAAAAAAAAAAGTTGGAGGCAGTCTGCATTCAACTCTGCAATCTCAGTGCAAAACCAGCTATATACAATATGTAAACAAAAGGGCAAGGCTGTGTTCCAACAAAGAAAGTTTCATTGTCTGGGCATGGTGGCTCACGTCTGTAATCCCAGCACTTTGGGAGGCCAAGGCGGGCGGATCACGAGGTCAGGAGTTCAAGACCAGACTGGCCAACATGGTGAAACGTCATCTCTACTAAAAAATACAAAACTCAGCTGGGCATGGTGGCTCGTGCCTGTAATCTCAGCTACTTGGGAGGCTGAGGCAAGAGAATTGCTTGAACCGGGACCCAGGAGGCGGAGGTGAGATTGAGTCACTGCACTCCAGTCTGGGCTACAGAGCGAGACTCCATCTCAAAAAAAAAAAAAAAGTTTCATTTACTAAAACACCTCTGAGTTGAATATGACCCATGGGCCACACTTTGCCAACCCCTGCGTTAGAGGATTTAGAAGCTTCCTCCCAGGATGATTATGAAGTAAAATCACTGGCTTCTGCAACCCACTTTTATGAATGATCAAGTTACCAAGGTCTGCCAGTGGAGACAGATGTTCACCACAGCACTCACTTCTAAGAGAGTCTCTACCTAGGGACACAGACATTGGATTATTCATAGTTCCATCTTCTATTTTGGTTGGAAACACACTCATGCTCTGTTGACCCCTGCCTTGGGCTTGGATGAAGCATCATTCTGGATGGTGAAATCTGGCTTTCTGAGAAGTTGGTAGGACTCAGATGGTACAACCCAAACGTGTAGGGAAATAGCTGTGCAACGGGAGAGGCTTGGCCTGTGTGAAATAGGAGACAAGAAGGAGGGGAACAGAGAAAACATCTCTGCTGTCCTACAGACTACTCCAGATCTGCCAGCACCTTGATCCTGGACTTCCCATCCTCCTGAACTGTGACTCCTCTTTGCAGCCCTTCCGGAAGTGAACATATCCACTATGAGACCTGCTGGGACTCTGCATTTCATTGTCAAACACCAGCCAGCATCACTTGCCATCTTCTTTGGTCTTCCTTCCCTTGCATATCTACCCTCACCACTCTGTACCGAGACCTCCTAAATAAGGTGTTAACACTCAATCCCTGCATCAGGCTCTGCTTTAGAGTGGTGGGGCAGAGAATGGGTTGAGATACCATCTCAAATGGTACCCTTTCTTTTAAAAAGGAATGACATAGATAAAACTGCTGGATTTATAGTATACAAAGATTAATAAATAAGAAATAAAATCTTAACTAATACATTAAACTAATCTTGGCCATCAATACTGGCTTCAAATACCCCTAATGTCCAAATGGCAAAATGTATCCTGAACAACATCTAAAAGGTCAGCATCTCTCCAGAAAGAGGGCCTGAATACCTACGACTATGTTCACGTTAAGTGAGGAAGCATGCATGCCTAGTCTTCCAATTATATTTTTATTTTATTTATTTATTTGAGACAGGGTCTTGCTCTGTTACCCAGGCTGGAGAGCAATGGCACAATTTCGGTTCTTTGCAACCTCTGCCTCCTGAGCTCAAGTGATCCTTCCAACTCGGCCTCCCAAGCAGCTGGGACTACAGGTGTGTGCCACCACACCCAGCTAATTTTTGTACTTTTATAGAGATGGGGTTTCACCATGCTGCCCAGGCTGGTCTTGAGCTCCTGAGCTCAAGTGATCTGCCCACCTTGGCCCCCCAAAGTGCTGGATTCCAGGTGAGAGCCACCACATCCAGGTGACCTTTTAATTTTAAATGGAACAAAAAATGTTATGCGGTATCTTTTGAAATACAATTACTTATTGTGTAAGAGGTCCCTGCCATGGTCTGAATGGTTGTGTTCCCTCAAAATTCATGTGTTGAAACCCAATTCCCCACGTGATAGCAGGAAGAGGCAGGGCTTTTAGGAGGTACTTAAGTCACGCAGCCTCCACTAATATGGGATTAGTGCCATTAAAAGAGCAGCCCAGGGGAGCTTGTTTGCCCTTTCCACCATGTGACAATGCAGCTGCCCTCTATGAACCAGAAAGCATGCCCACACCAGACACCAAATCTGCCAGCGCCTTCATCCCGGACTTCCCATCCTCCTGAACTGTGATAAATACATTTCTATTGTTCATAAGTCATCTGGTCGTCATTTTGTTATTACAGCCTGCACAGACTAAGACAGTCTCCTTAACACTAGCTGAGGTCCCTGGATGGGGTAGGCTATTGATAATAGCTCACAATCCACGCACCAAACACAAGCCAAACCGTTAGCAATAGAGTCAACTTTTGGACTCTATTGGAAAAGAGAGCTTCCCTGGACAGTGCAAGACAAGCAATTTCTTGATAACAAAACCCTGGGAGTTCCTAGGGCTGAACTGAAGGCCACTCTGCATGATGAAACTTCCAGAAAGCCACAAGAAAAATGGGGACTTCCCAAAGTCCATGGAGCATGCTCTGATGGCGTTGGCAAGTTTATATGAAAGCAACAGCACTATTGCATTAACCACTGGAACTTCCTGTTAGCCATCTGGCCCAACGTCATTTACTAAATAATCTGTGCTTTTCCCAGTTATTTATTTTTATTTTTTAAAATTTATTTATTATACTTTAAGTTCGGGGCACACGTGCAGATGGTGCAGGTTTGTTACACAGGTATACACGTGCCAAGGTGGTGGTTTGCTGCATCCATCACTCCATCATCTACATTAGGTGTTTCTCCTAATGCTATCCCTCCCCAATACCCCTGCCCCCTGCTATTCCTCCCCTAGCCCCCTACCCGCTAGGCACCAGTGTGCGATGTTCCCCGGTGATTTAAAACGTCACCCCTACCGTCAACCTGATCTATATTTCAGTCTGTCTCTAACTTCCCCTCCCTGACAATCTTTTCTCCCTTGCCTTTCATGACATTACCTTCTCCTGGACTCCTCAAAGTCTCTTTGGCTACTCCTTCAAAGTCTGACAATTTCTTCAAAGTCCCCTTGGTTACTCCCTTAAACCTGTGCTGCAAGGCTCCCTTCTACAGGCTCGCCCTGGGTGATCTATATCCTCATGATCTCACCTCTCTGCTGATGAAACGCAAATCCCGGGCCACCCTGTGTGGCTGGGCAGGTAGTTGGTCACTGCACATCAGTGGCCAGGCCAAGGGGGCAAGGAGGGGCAAAATCCATTCTGCTCTCTGCATGCCAGGCCGTGCACCCACATGGCTCCCCAATTCCCATCTCTAGCCCAGAAGTCCTCCAAGTCACAGTGCAGCCATCCAAATGGCAGCCATCCCTCCCTGAATGCACCCCAAGGAGCCACACACTCAACGTGGACTCATTTTCTTTCTTCCTAACCTGTTCCTCCCTTGAATACCCGATACTCACTGTACGGTCTCATCACAAGAGGCAGAAAACCTGGAGGAATCCAGGTCCTCGCAATTCCTGAGCCGCCACATCCTGTCTGATAGAGTCAATCTCCTCCTCTCCAGCCACTGCTGTAGAATTGGTGTTTGACCTCATTATTTCTCCTCGCATTTAGTCTGTCGGGCTCCATGCTTACTGCCCTTAAAGCCTTCGCTCTGCTGCACAAGCAACCTTGCCACAATATTCTGATCATGTCGTGCCACCGCCTGGTAACTTTCCGTGGATTCCCGCTGCCTACAGGATAAAGACTCTACTCCTCATAATGCCTCAAGGCCCCTGACTCTATCTCTCTCCTCTTTGTTCTTTAGCCAACGCCCAACACATCCGATGTTCTTCTCTTGCTGCCTGATCTTCAATCATGCTGTAACCTTAGCTAGGAATGCCTGGGTCAAGGCTTTCCCCCACCCCCTGCAAACACTTGGTTGACAAAATTGACTACTCCCTTCCTCGAGCCCCCAGATTTCCACATGAATACCTGTAATGCTTATAGGTTTTTTGTTTTTGTTTTTGAGACGGAGTCTCACTCTATCGCCAGGCTGGAGTGCAGTAGCACAATCTCGGCTCACTGCAACCTCTGCCTCCTGGGTTCAGGCGATTCTCCTGCCTCAGCCTCCTGAGTAGCTGGGACTACATGCATGCACCACCACGCTCAGCTAATTTTTGTGCTTTCAGTAGAGACAGGGTTTCACCATGTTGGCAAGGATGGTCTCGATGTCTTGACCTTGTGATCTGCCTGCCTCAGTCTCCCAAAGTGCTGGGATTAGAGGCGTGAGCCCCGCGCCCGGCCCATGCTTATAGGTTTATATGTGTCTCTGGCCCTATTAGAAATGCAGTCTCTGAAAGCAGAGACAGTATCTAGTTTGATTTTGTATTCCCAGAGCCTGGCCCAGTGGCTAGCACTGTGACAACCTCATCCATAAAATCCTAAATGGATGTGAAAATAAGCAGATTAGTTGGCTGGGCACAGTGGCTGATGCCTGTAATCCCAGCACTTTGGGAGGCCGAGGCGGGTCGATCACGAGGTCAGGAGATCGAGACCATCCTGGCCAACATGGTGAAACCCCGTCTCTACTGAAAATACAAAAATTAGCTGGGTGTGGTGGCACATGTCTGTAATCCCAGCTACTCAGGAGGCTGAGGCAGGAGAATCACTTGAACCAGGGAGTCGGAGGTTGCAGTGAGCCGAAATCACACCACTGCACTCTAGCCTGGTGACAGAGCAAGACTCTGTCTCAAAAAAAAAAAAAAAAAAAAAAAAAAAAAAAAAAAAAAAAAAAAAAAAAAGGAAAAAAAGGAAAGAAAGAAAGAAGGAAAATAAGCAGATTAGCCAAGGCAAAGTAATACAAATGTAAATTACTTTCAACTGGTTATAGGTGTAAAAACGGGGACAGAACACCTATTATCCCCAGGCGCCCTCTGGAAAAGAAGCGATTAGGGATTGAGGGGGAAAAACTAGAAGTGTCTGGAAGAAAGGTAGACAGACAAAGAGGAAGAAAAGAATGACCTGCTTAGAACAGGGACTGTATGTTCCAGGCACTGCGCTGGCACGTGAATGAAATGCCACCTGGAGAAGGACAGGGCAAAGATGCTGAAGCAAGAGCCCAGGCAGAAAGATAGATGCAGCTGGCCCAGCAGTGAGGAGGCACAGGCTCAGGTGCCTCCAGGAGTCAGGAGGTAAGATACATACAAGTGGCTCTTCTCATAGATGCCTTCCTGCAGAAGGGCAGGCAGACTTAAAACATCCCTGCAGCCAAACAAAATAAGTCTAAGCAAGGATTCCAGAGGAGAATCAGAAAGATGGCTGCTTTTCTTCTCCCTTAGACAATCGAGCAAAATTATTAATATGAAGTTCAAGTGCTACATGATCCCTACAAACAGCTGACTCTACCATCCGTAAGACACTCCCCATCTGCTACCCCTTCTTTACCCTTCCCATCCTGCAGCTTCCTCCTCCAGGAAGCCTCTCCTGATCCCCCAGGGTCTCTCGGTGACATGCTCTTAAAACACCCTGGAGAGGCGGAGGTTGCAGTGAGCTGAGACCACGCCATTGCATTCCAGCCTGGGCAACAAGAGCAAAACTCCGTCTCAAAAAAAAAAAGCCACCCTGGACTCCTGCTTCACAACCCTCTCCTGATTGAATCAAATAGGTATTCATTTAAAATCTGCTCCCACTATAAGAAGATAAACACTATGAGGTCAGGGACTACTTGGTTCTTATTAAATCTCCAGTATCCAAGAGTCACTCTGCCTAGTACATATTTGAGGCTCAAACTCTGTGTTGAATGAATGATTCAATCAAAGAGACAAACAATGAATTAAAAGAGTAATGACTAAAACTGGCAGGTATCTGGAATGCAAGACCAAGGTGCTGGAATTATTTTCAGCGTAAAAGAGAAGGAGAGAGCCGAGCATGGTGGCTCTTGCCTATAATCTCAGCACTTTGGGAAGCTGAGGCAGAAGCCAGAAGCCAGAAACTGAGATCAGCCTGGGCAACATATCAAAACTCCATCTCCACAAAAAAAAAAAAAAAAAAAAAAAAAAAGTGTTTTTGGCCACAGTGGCTTATGCCTGTAATCCCAATACTTTGGAAAGTCAAGGCCAGTAGATTACTTGAGGCCAAGAATTCAAGACCAGCATGGGCAACATGGCAAAACTTCATCTCTACCAAAAAAAAAATTATGTATATATATACATACATATATATATATGCAAAAGCCAGGTGTGGTGGCACGTGCCTGTAATCCCAGCTACTTAGGAGGTTGAAGTGGGAGGATCACTTAAGCCTAGGAAGTTGAGGCTGCAGTAAGCCATGATCGTGCCACTGCATTCTAGTGTGGGCAATAGAGTGAGACCCTGTCTCAAATAAATAAAAAATAAAAAATCAGCCAGGCGTGATGACACATGCCTGTAATCCCAGCAACTCAGGTGGCTGAGGTGGGAGGAGTGCTTGAGCCCAGGAGGTAGAGGCTGCAGTGAGCCACGATTGTGCCACTGTACTCTAGCCTGGGCAACAGAGTGAGACCCTGTCTCAATGAATAAATAAAGAGAGGAAGGGCACATAGGGAAAGTCCTCGAGGAGCCAACAGACAACCCAAGGCAGGGACCAGCAGCTGTAGCCTGTGGGACCACCTGGCCAAACCAACTATCATATGGCTCAGTGAACTCGCCAACTAGGATCGTCTTCTACATTTTTAAATAGCCAAAAAACAATCAAAAGAACAATGAATTTTTTTTTTTTTTTTTCTGAGACAGAGTCTCACTCTTGCCCAGGTTGGAGTGCAGTGGCACGATCTCTGCTCACTGCAACCTCTACCTCCAGTGTTCAAGCAATTCTCTTGCCTCAGCCTTCTGGGTAACTGGGATTACAGGTGTGCACCACAACACCCAGCTAATTTTGGTATTTTTAGTAGAGATGGGTTTTTACCATGTTGGCCAGGCTGGTTTCCAACTCCCAACCTCACATGATCCACCTGCCTCAGACTTCCAAAGTGCTGAGATTATAGGCATGAGCCACCATGCCTGGCCAAAACAATGATACTTTATAACACACAAATTATTTGAAATTCCTATTTTGGGATCGGTAAATAAAATTTTATTGGAACACAGATACACTCATGTGTTTACCTATCATTCAGGGCTACTTTCATGCTGAGACAGTAGAGCTGAGTGGCTGGGACAGAGACCACATAAACCTCAAAGGCCAAATACTGACTACTTGGCCCTTCACAGAAAAAGTTCCCTGACCCCTGGCCTGGAGCCTCTGTGGCCAGCACCCATAAGAAAACTCTCACCCAGTGGCATCTGCTGATGTCTGAGTCTCAGGAAAAAGCTGCCAGACACTGTCTGTTGATATAAAATGTGACTTAGACATCCATTAATAGAGTGCCGGTGAAATTAATAGCATACCCATCCAATGGATTACTACACAGCTATTTAAAAGGATGAGCTAAACTATAATGTACAAAGTATAGAAAAATGTCTGCATATACTGTCAAAGTAATTTAAAGGACAACACAGAAAATACTTTCCAATTGTTTAAAAGGTGAGACCAGGGATTCTTAGTTTTTATTTGAAATCTTTTTGTACTTAATTGAATTCTTTTTTGTTTGTTTGATTTTGAGATGGAGTCTTGCACCGTGGCCCAGGCTGGAGTGAAATGGCGTGATCTCGGCTCACGGCAACCTCCGCCTCCTGGGTTCGAGCAAATCTCCTGCCTCAGCCTCCTAAGTAGCTGGGATTACAGGCGCCCGCCACCACACCCGGCTAATTTTTTGTATTTTTAGTAGAGACGGGGTTTCAGTATATTGGCCAGGCTGGTCTTGAACTCCTGATCTCGTGATCTGCCCGCCTTGGCCTCCCAAAGTGCTGGGATTACAGGTGTGAGCCACCGCACCCAGCCTGTACTCTGAATTTTTTTACCCTGAAAATAAGCTATTCTCTAACTTAATAAAAGATAAAGCTGCTGAAATTCAGAAAGCCATTTTCCCCCATGCCCTTTTGCAATAGTGTAACTTATTTGGAACAATAATGGATCCAAAGTGATTGATGATCTCATGATCCTACAGTCCAAATTCTGTGTTTTGCAGATGGGTGGTGCATATATAGACACGCTCTTCTCTGAAACTTGAAGTCGCTGGAAACAGTGCAAAGCTGTTCATGTGTTTGTTTTGAGGAAGCGTAAGATTAGAACATTCAGAAATAGTCCTACTTCCCTTTTCCTAGAAATTCCGTTACCTCTTCAACTAGACCACCCCTCTCGAGCCTGCGGAAGGTCAGGTTGCCAGGGGATATGAATAAACCAGCTGCCTTCTCTGCGTCTCTGCTAAACAGCAGCTGGCTCCCCTGTTACTAGGACCCCCTCCTGGGGCAGGCTCATAATCATAAGCTGTAGCGACGATTTCCCCAGGTGGGAAGGGGTGGTCACGTGGTCAGGCGGGCACAGAGGCAAACTGCTGAGCCAGCAGGTGGATTTGGGTAGGATTTCATCTTCTGCCTTGGCACGCATGTCTATGATTCCCAAGTCTAACTTTCCTTGGTTTTAATCCTCTCAGTTCTCTCATGGTAACTTCTCTGGGGAGTCACAGAGATGAAGACACAGCTCTATTTAGCTGGGTTGCCCTGTCTTGCCCTGCCCAAGACCATAGCCTGCAACAGTACCCTCTGCTCACCTTGCTGCAGAACCTGCCACGCTGTGCACCCCCTTTTATAAACCAGCTACAGCCAACTTCTCGGAATCCTGAGGTCATCTGAAAGCCTGGGAGGTCCATAATTATTGGGGGCTTTGAGGTGTGGTCCTATTCAACTCAGAAATGCACATGGAGCCTGTACTATTTGATAGGATAAATAACCCATAAATACCCCCAGCATTTCCCAAAGAACATTCAGAGAAATACTAGCCAGTGAGATACTTAAGGAAAAGGACGATGTTGTAGTGAAATTAGGGAAACTTCACATTCGCAATCCCTGTTTTGAAGCTTCGAGATCATTAAAATCTTCAAAATTCCAAGAGATCACCCAGTGGCATCGCCTGGTTCATTTTATTCAAACCAGCTGTGGTCCATAGAACCTTTTGAGATACCTTTCGGAAAACACGGCCCCAGACGAAGAGGCTGGGTTTAACACAGATACCCAAGGTGGACATGAGGGCCCAAGGATGACCCAAACCATGGGAAGGGCAGCCTTCCTCCCATGATACTCCCAGAACTACAGAACCAGACCCGCACCCCTACCACCCAGCACAGTGGGAGGAGCAAGACTTTACTGCAGCCCTGAGCATAGACTTAAGAAGAAAAAGTCCCAAACAGAGAGGTGAAGAAGGGAGGGAAAACCTGCCCCTCTAGAGAGACAGAACACCAGGGGGCTGGTGCAGGCTCCCCTGAGCAGGACTCACCATTGGTGGTCGTGTTGACATAGTACCGCCGGCCCTGAGGCGACAGGTAGCTTTGCCAGCCAGGAGGAAGGATGACAGTCTGGCTCTCTTCTCCCGGCGGAGGGGGGACCATTCCAGGCTTCTGTTGGAGAAGAAAGAGAAAAGTCACACTCATTTGGCATTTTTGCAAGTGTTTAAACCAGGAAGGCAGAGGCTGATGAATTCACCTTAGAGTAGCTTGACATTGGGAAGTGTGTAGCTCACAAGCCCCTGAGGTCACAGGCAGCACACGTGTGATCTCAGGGGCTGCAGGAGCACCAGCGATGAGAAGCACCTGAGCATTCAGAGCCCCTGCACAGGTGACAGCTCCTCTCGGAGCAAAGAGGAAAATGCCATTCAGCTAACGGAGCTGGACTTTCTCAGCGACCCCCTAGAAAATCACTCACAGGGTGCTGTGCTTACAAGGGAGCCCTGTCACTCTGCCAGCTCCCACTGTGAAATCTGAAGCCTGAAATTCCCAGACCACGAAGCACAGCAGCAGACAAGGCCCCAGGCTTGCTGTGCAAACCTAGCAGAAGTAATTAATGCAAGTCATCACACAGAGAGATGCAAAACATTCTATGATAATGCCGAGAATCCATGAAGAGCTGGATGGAGCTTCTCTCGCCAAGTGTCCAGATCACTCTGGCAAGAAGAACTAGGACTCAGAGACAGAACAGACACTGACTTCCCACTGTATGCACTTATGTGCGGTTTAATTCTTTTAACCATGTATAGAGTTACTTTTTCATTAAAAATTAAAAATAAAATAAATAAGAGAGTCCCGATGCGGTGGCTGATGCCTGTAATCCCAGCACTTTGGGAGGCCGAGGCGGGTGGATCAAGAGGTGAAGAGATCGAGACCATCCTGGCCAACGTGGTGAAACCCCGTCTCTACTAAAAATGCAAAAATTAGCCGACTGTGGTGGTGGAAGCCTGTAGTCCCAGCTACTTGGAAGGCTGAGGCAGGAGAATCGCTTCAACCCAGGAGGCGGAGGTTGCAGTGAACCAAGATCGTGTACTGCACTCCAGCCTGGGTGACAGAGCAACACTCTGTCTCAAAAAAAAAAAAAAAAATTGAGTAAAATGTATGCGACATATCAAGAAACCAGATATCGAGTAGACAGATGCTAAAAAAAAAATCAGCCACGATCCCTGGGTGCTAGAATTACACACATTTATTACTCTCTCCTTTCTACATATCTGTTCTAATTAAATTTTCTCCCATAAACATAAAAATAAAAGTTGTTAGTTAAAGAACATTTTAAAATTAGGACAGAGAGTCTAAATTAGCCCACAAGATTGCTATGCCTTTTGAAGTAAGTAAATTGATTAAAATCAAAATTCTAGCCACAGGAAGAGAGTAGCCATGAATTTCTCAGCAAAGCCAGAGCTTGTTCACACACATAAAGGTAATCGGCTCCCAAATGGCCTCAGTATCCCCCAGCTGTGCCCGAAGTGCTGGTCACTGGTGACCCCTGCTTAGGAAAACAAGATAACAGAATGAACGAGAACAGCAGAGACACACAGCTTCCAGGCTGCTCTTCCACTTTGTGAAGGTTGCAAGACCACGTGCTGTGGCTTCCCGTGGCGCCCTGCATGTCATCGGAGGGAACGAGTCAATCTGAGCTGCTCAGGGACTTTGAGTAAACACAGCCTCCCTTCTGCCCTCTGTGTAGCTGCAGTGTATGTTTCATTATGAATTTTCACAACTTAATTAAAAGCTTTCCCTGATGCCCTGGACGCTCTGTCTCCTGCGCTTGCTAATCTGTAGCGCCTGTTTGATTCGTATGGAAGACTGCTTTTTTTTTTTGAGATGAAATTTCCCTCTTGTTGCCCAGGCTAGAATGCAATGGCATGATCTTGGCTCACCATAACCTCCACCTCCCAGGTTCAAGCGATTCTCCTGCCTCAGCCTCCACAGTAGCTGGGATTACAGGCATGTGCTACCACACCCAGCTACTTTTGTATTTTTAGTAGAGACGGGGTTTCTCCATGTTGGTCAGGCTGGTCTCAAACTCCCGACCTCCGGTGATCCGCCCGCCTTGGCCTCCCAAAGTGCTGAGATTACAGGCATGAGCCACCACGCCTGGCTGGAAGACCATCTTCTAAGAAAGAGGGCTCCACACCGCTGTGGCCTCTCCAGGACTGGATGATGGCCAAAATACATGCAAGACAAATAGGATTATAACAAGGTGCGTGTCTGTGTGTGTGTGTCTGTGTGTGTGTGTCTGTGTGTGTGTACGCATGCATGCTGAGAGAATGAGAAGTATCCCATGCACAGGTGATGTATGTTCTGTCCAGTGGGATTAGGAATAAAGTAAGCATGGGGGCATCAGGGGATTAAAAATGAGGGCTAGGGCTGGTGCAATGGCTCAGGGTTGTAACCCTAGCACTTTGGGAGGCTGATGTGGAAGAATGGCTTCAGTCCCGGAGTTTGAGACCAGCCCGGGCAACACAGGAAGACACCATCTGCAAATAATTTTTAAAATTATCCTGGTGTGGTGGTGCCTGACTGTGGTCCCAGCTACGTAGGAGGCTGAGGTGGGAGGATCACCTGAACCTCGGAGGTCGAGGTTGCAGTGAGCCATGATCGCATCACTGCACCCCAGCCTGGGTGACAGAGTGAGATCCTGTCTCCAAACAAAGAACAACAACAATAAATAAAAAACACACAACAACAGGAATGAGCGTTTGATGAAAGAGAGATTCTAGAACCAGAGGGGCAAGGTGCCAGGTGTCCTCTCCTTGAGTGAAATATTCTAGTTTCTCCTTCAATCAAATATGGGAAGGCCATATTGGTGCTTATCCAAATAACTTGGTGGGAGATGAGAAGGATCAAATATTGACATGGCCAGAAAAGGGGTGCAGCAACGGGGATTCATAGGCACAGTGAAAACAGTCCTCAGGCTCAAACAGCCTTCAGTGTCAATCCTGCCTGGACCGCTTAGCAGCCACGTGACCACAGGCTCCTGACTCACCAGGCTATTCTGGAATCTGTAAAATGAAGGGTGATAATATGAAGACGGGAGACAGTAACAATAAGCGACCCAGCACTAGGGCAGCACCTGTCCCGAGGGATGCGCAATGAATGGGGGGTTTCTGCTGAAGGGCTTCACACGGTCTCTGTCTCCAGCGATACCGACCTCCACCCTAGCCTCACTATCCCTGGGTCTGAAATGTCACCATTAACAGTCACTTCTCTGAGCTTTCTAATTCTCAACACTACCTGAATCGAAAGGCAAACACCTGCTGGGGAGGTCAAAGGCTTAAGAGCTGGCCAGTGCGTTCTGGTGAGAAGGCTGGGCAGTGAGGAGACCACTCCTTACAGGGGCTGGAGAGCCAGTGAACCCAACCCGTGACCCTCAGCGCCCCACCCACGAAAGAGCAATAATGACACCGTCTCTTCTCCACAAGACACTGATGACCAAGGAGGTCTCCTCCAACAAGGAAATTCGGAACCTTACAGAAGGGAGGCACCCTGATTCTGAGCCTTGAAGGGCCATGAGATGCTGAAAGAGGGGAGGAGGAGGACACTGGGGCCACCAGGCTCATCTCCTACTGTGGTTGATGTGGCAAAGCTGGTCTCCACACCTCTCTCCTGCCCGGCCACGCTCTGCCTCCAACTCCCAGGGCAGCCACAGCCGCTTCACCTTTCCCCTCTCTTAGAAAGAAGTTCCTCCTAATGGCTGACTTTCAACACGTCAGAAGTCAAAAGACATGGAGACAACCAGGTGTAGACTCAGAAACCTAGAAACAAGCAGTCAAACAAAAATTGGTAGCTGGATGTTCATGGCAATATCATTTATAATGGCCAGAAAGTGGAAACAACTCAAATACCCATCAATAGATGGATGGATAGTACAGTATAGCCATACAATGGAATATTATTCAGAAATTTTAAAAAATGGAGCAGTGATACATGCTACAACATGGATAAACCTTGAATACGTTATGCTAAGTGAAAGAAACCAGACACAAAAGACCAGGTATGGTATGAGTTCATTCACATGAAATGCCCGGAATGGGCAGAGCCATAGAGATAGAAATAGGTTTGTCTTTTCCAGGGGTCTAGGGAGGGGAGAATGGGTACAGATTTTCCCTTTGGGGTAATGACAATGTTCCAGAACCAGATCATGGTAATGGCTGTACAACATCATCAATGCACAAATATCACTGATGGTAACTATTTTGTCATGTATATTGTACCACAATTAAAAAAAAAATTTTAAATGTGGTGAAGGCAGAAGTTAGACCTCCCTACCTTCCAGTCCTCATTTAAGAGCCAACAGCGGCCAGGCACGGTGGCTCACGCCTGTAATCCCAGCACTTTGGGAAGCCGAGGAGGGTGGATCACCTGAGGCTAGGGGTTCGAGACCACCCTGACCAACATGGTGAAACCCTGTCTCTAATAAAAATACAAAAAAATTACCAGGTGTGGTGGCGCATGCCTGTAATTCCAGCTACTCAGGAGGCTGAGGCACGAGAATCACCTGAACCCGGGAGGCAGAGGTTGCAGTGAGCTGAGACTGCACCATTGCACTCCAGCCTGGGCAATAAGAACCAAACTCCATCTCAAGGAAAAAAAAAAAAGAGCCAACAGCACCAGCATTATCTCACTCTTCATGGCTGTGGAGGGGCAGGGGCAACAGGCTCCCAGTCATCAAGAGGATACAGTGTGCATTACCACCCAATAATTAAGGTCTCTCTCAATCTTATTCTTCTAATTAGCTTCCTTCCAAGTTAAATCCTTCCCTTCTCTTCCTTAGTCCTGTGGCTTTTTTCCCCTTAATTGTGTCAGCACTTTCCCGTGGGAATAGAACTAGAAGCAGAGGTGACACAGGCCCAGGGGGTTGGGGACAGACCCCACCTGGAAGGAACAAGATCAGAGGTAGCAGGAGTGGGGGTGGGGGAAAATGAAGGAAGTTTTTTTAAAACTCAGACATTCTTTACCTAATGTACAGAGTGTCTTTGTGGGAATCAGAAAATATGGCCTCTTCCTCTGGAAAGGACCATCCCTTGGCCAGAGTGCAAGGCCAGGCTTCGGTCCCTCTCCATCCACCCTCATCTGGGCCTCCTTGTTCAGTAGGCAACCTGCTCAATGATATATATGGAAAGCCCATCCTCTAAGAATCTGAGGAAGGCTGTGGATCTTCTGTCCCCTAAAACGGGTGCGCGCACACACACACACACACACACACACACACACACACGCTATTTTATACGTAGTATCAGGAAGTTTCTAGACTACTTCAGAACCCTACTCTAGAAAGTACTCAAGAAATAGATGAGCTCAGATCCATGTGTACCCATCAAGAATGACTTTTACCAGTCACCAAATATCCATAATGCCAGACTGGACTGGGCGCTTTAGACAATCAGCTAATCATCACAACAAGTCTGCTTCATAGACAACATTTACTCCCGCTTTAAAACAAGGGATCTGAGCCGCAGAGGGTTTCGTAACTTGCCCAGTGTTGCACAGCTAATGAAATGGTAAAAACAAACTGCTTGAAAATATGAGCTGGTCAGATGCAGCCGGTCATGCCTGTAATCCCAGCGTTTTGGGAGGCCGAGGCAGGAGGATGGCTTGAGGCCAGGAGTTCAAGGCCAGACTGGGCAACGTAGCAAGACAACATCTATCTACACAAAATTAATTAATTAAAATATTATCCTTGTTCTAGAGACTTCTATCCAGTTACCTAAAGACGGGCCATATCTCTCCCCAACTATACCTACTCAGCTCCATTTCCTCACCGAGACCACCCGACACCCCAACTCCTTCCTAAGGAGGATGACAACTCAAGCCTGATCCTCCTGCTTGTCTCCCAGTCCCCAAGTGAGCAGATGCCGTCCCAGGAGACGTGCAAAAATATCACCACCCGCGTCCAGGCAGTCACGTTCCCTAGCTGTAGGCTGACTTCCTTGTCTCTTTATTTAAAAAAAACAATGCAACCACACCAAATTTTCCCCTTAATGATGGCTGATTTCTCTTTAAAAAAAAAAAAAGCAGGTAAGCAAAGTCGCCCAGAGATTACAGAGATCAAAGACAAATCCCCCTACAGCAGTGTTTCTCAAAGTATGGTCACTGTGGGACCCCAGCAGTCACCTGGGATGTGAGTAAGTACACACTCTCGGGCCTGACTCCACCTCCAGAGCAGCCTGGGAGACTGCATTTGGAACAACGATCCTGGGTGAGTCCTGTGCTCTGAAGCCACTCCGTTGCAGCTTTAGAGGCAGCAACGGAGTAAAACATCACTTCTGAAATGCAAACTGAGATCATAAAATTTTTCTAAGCACGATTTGTAAAAAGATAGTGTTGGGCTGCACAGGTACTTATTAAAGAAAAAGATTCTGTCCCACTGCCCCAAACCCTTCAAATAAACGATTTAACCGACACTGGAGGTTACCTCTGCAGCTTCCAAGCAGTACTGACCCCGCTATTCCACTCCCTACAGCTCCCACCATGCTTCAAGCTCAAGTTCGACCTCGGTGCCACCTCCGCCTCCGGGACTCTTTGCCCCTCCAGAGGCTTCGGAGAACCCCTGACTCTTACCTTTTCCTAAAGCCGCGAGCAAATGCTACTTGCCGGCGTTAATGGGTGGTCGTCAGACACTCGCTTTAGCAGCCAGATCAGACGGTTTTAAGGTCTCCCGCTCTGCGTCTTCTCACACCCCAAAGCCAGAAGCAATAGGAGCTCTAAAGAAAAGCATATCCACAGGGCCCCACACCCCCACTCCCCCGACACCCAGATCTATATATAACAGCTCTGAAGTTGTCAGCCTAACGAGCCACTTTCTGGCAGACCCGTTGTCATGGCAATGCTTGCTAATGAGCCCAGTGCCGTGATTGGCACCGCTTGAAGGCTCCTCCACAAAGGACTCTCCAGCAAGTCTTCTCTTCCCCAACCACGGAGGCAGCTGGACATCCAGAAGCAGCCAGGGCATGGCCGGGCATGCCTGGGAGGGCTGAGTCCCTGAGTGGCCCCACTGACAGCTCTGTATTCCTCAGGGAGTCAATCAATTGCTAATGGGGCTGCCAGGGCCCACCAGGAAGATCAAGACCCAGCAGGGCTAGAGACTGGCAAGTCACTCCCACGTCATGCCTTCCCGCTGGACACCTGTTTAGGGTGGGCAGACTCCTACACAGAGCTGGAAACAGCTACCCAAAGAACAATAATCTCTTCCAACTCTGGGTTAAGACACAAATCAAGCAAGAGGGCCCCACAGCCCACAGTGACATCACCAGCCCCAGAGTCTGGGTCTCCAAGAATACTGGGCCCATTTCCTGTCTCACAGGTGAAAGTACTGTGCTCTCCAGCAGCTTTTCTGTCCATACACAGAAATTTCAGTGCACAGAAAATAGTAGGGGACCCCTGGCAATGTCACTGCACATCCTGGGGACTACAGTCTTCTCCAGTAGTTACACAGGCAACAGGCTGGACCCTGGCAGAGTCTTTGTTTTCTTTTTTTTTCAGACAGACTCTCGCTCTGTCACCAGGCTGGGGTGCAGTGGCGTGATCTCAGCTCGCTGCGACCTCCACCCCTCGGGTTCAAGCTGTTCTCCTGCCTCAGCCTCCCGAGTAGCTGGGACTACAGGCATGTGCCACCATGCCTGGCTAATTTTTTTGCATTTTTGGTAGAGATGGGGTTTCACTGTGTTAGCCAGGATGGTCTCGATCTCCTGACCTTGTGATCTGACCACCTTGGCCTTCTAAAGTGCTGGGATTACAGGTGTGAGCCACCACACCTGGTCAAGTCTTCATTTTCTTCTAAAGGTCAGAGATTCAGAGACTTGGCCTAGAAGGAGTTTGAGGGAGCTGCCATATCAATGAAGAAACAGACTATAAGATTCAAGAAGACAGGGCCATATCCCTGTCCCTCTTTTCATAGCTTTAGTCTAAGCACAGTGCCCAGAACACTAAACGGATGGATGGATGGATGGATGGATGAGAACTGTAGTAGGAACTAGGCTTCAAAAAGATTTAAGGAGGCTATTTCACCAAATAAGTAGACAGGGAATGAGAGTGGGGAAGGAGGAGGTATGTGTGCCTCACCTGTGAACAAATCCCAGCTCTTCATGGATCTACTGAATGGATTCTGTCATGGTTTGAATGTGTCCCCTCCAAAATTCAGGTGTTGCCAATATGGAAGGATTAAGAGATGGAGTCTCAGTTGGGCGCGGTGGTTCACGCCTGTAATCCCAGCACTTTGGGAGGCCAAGGTGGGCAGACTGCCTGAGCTCAGGAGTTCAAGACTAGCCTGGGCAACACGGTGAAACCCCGTCTATACTAAAATACAAAAAATTAGCCGGGTGTGGCAGCGTGCACCTGTAGTCCCAGCTACTCAGGAGGCTGAGGCAGGAGAAGTGCAAGAACCCAGGAGGCGGAGGTTGCAGTGCGCTGAGATGGCACTACTGCACTGTAGCCTGGCCGACACAGCAAAACTCATCTAAAATTAAAAAAAAAGAGAGAGAGGGGGTCTTTAAGAGGTGATTAGGCCAGGAGGGCTCCTCCTCCTTCAGTGGGATTGAGGCTCTTATAAAAGCGGCTTCATGCAGCATTCACTAGCTTGCCCTTCTGCCTTCCTCCATGTGAGGACATGGTGTTCCTTTCTCTGGCAGACACAGAAACATGTTGCCATCTTGGAGGCAGACAGCAGCCCTCACCAGACAACAGAACCTGCTGACACCTTGATCTGGGGACCTCCCAGTCTCCAGAACTGTGAAAAAGTCCTGTTCTTGAGCTAGGCACAGTGGCTTGTGCCTGTAATCCCAGCTATTCAGGTGGTTTGCTTGAGGCCAGGAGTTCAAGACAAGCCTAGACAACATAGTGAGACCCCTCCAATCTCTCCAAAAATAAATGCTTCTTTTTTAAAATTTAGTTGGGCATGGTGGTATGCACCTGTAGCCCCAGGTACTGTGAGAGGCTGATGGGGGAGAAGGACTGCCGGGGCCCAGGAGTTTGAGACTGCAGTAAGCTATGAATGCCACTGCACTCCAGCTGACAAAGTAAGACACTGTCTCAAATAAATACCTTCATGTTCCTTATACATTATCCAGTCTCAGGTATTTTGTTAGAGCTGCACAAATGCGGAGGGGGGAGACAAGATAATACATATATATATATTTTTTTTATTGCAGAAAATAGATTGAGGACGAATATCCAGAAGCCTCAAGAGAAACAACCTTCTCATCATGATCTTACATAGTATCCAGGAGAAACATCTCAGAAAATTATTTAGCAGCCTCAACAAAGGGCAGGAAGGTCTGACATCTGTGATGTAACAGCAAAAACTCCTAAGAAGAGAACAAAACAAATGCAAAACAAGGCAAGTTGGTTTGAAAAAAAAAAACCAAAGTGATATAAAAAAGGAACAGAAAATGATAAAAATTATAGGGAAGTTTGAAAGGTTGTAACAGAAGGAAAAAGCACATTGGTTGCAATAAAACGTAGAATTGGTACTGCAAAACAAAGCGAATTCGTTATGCACTAAACAGAGTTTTTTTTTTTTTTTTTACCTAGAATGCAAAGGAAATGGGAAAAATGCAAATGTCAGGATGAAACAGCAAGCCAAGATATGGATACTGGGTTTTTCTGTGGAGGAGACCAGCAGAAAAGCTCTAACAGATAAGAAAAAATAAACAAAGGCTGATGCGAAGGAACATTCCTGAGCTGGGCAGAATGGAAGGTCTTACCCTGTTCAAGGTAAAGTGGATTTCAAAAGGCCAAGAAGCAGACATATCCCAACAACATGTTCACACAGCAAAGATAAGGATAAAAGTCCTATAATCATTCACGTGGGAAGACCAGTGCAAGGAAAAAAGAAAGCTGGTCTCAAACTTCTCTGTAACCGCATCTCAAAAGACGCCTCCAGTGCGTGATGGCAAAAATACCAAGACCTTCACTGGCAGCCAAGCTGTCTTTCACCAGCAAAGACGACAGAAATACATTCTTCTAGAGACAAAGACTCATGTCCTCCTTAGTAAAAGTACTTAAGAGATGTACTCCAACTGCCTGAAAGATCAAGACAAATTAAGCTGAAGAATGAAGAAATCACGGCACAAAAGGACCAAGGCTGAACACCGAAAGCAGCTTACAGAAATGCATATGTAATTATGAATCAAGTTATACAATCATGTATACACGTTGCTATTCTCAAGCTATACTGTAAAAAAAATGAAATCATAACCTGAGTCTCAAATCTAGACAGTACTAGAAAAGGGCTGGGTGTAGTGGCTCACACCTATAATCCTAAAATTTTGGGAGTCCAAGGTGGGAGGATCACTTGAGCCCAGCAGTTTAAGACCAACCTGGGCAACACAGCAAGTCCATCTCTACAAAAAATTTAAAAATTAGCCAGATGTGGTGGTGCACACCTTTTGTCCCAGCTACCGGGGAGGCTGAGGCAGGAGGATTGCTTGAACCCAGGAGTTCCAGGCCACAGTGAGCCACATTTGCACCCTGTTCTCCAGCCTGAGCAACAGAGTGAGACCCTGTCTCAAAAAACAAAACAAAACCCTCCACTTAAAAAAATACACTAGGCCAGGTGCGGTGGTTCACGCATGTAATCCCAGCATTTTGGGAGGCTGAAGCAGGTGAATTGGCTGAGGTCGGGAATTCAAGATCAGCCTGGCCAACATGGTGAAACTCCATCTCTACTAAAATACAAAAATTAGCTAGGCGTGGTGGCGTGCACCTGTAATCTCAGTTACCAGAGAGGCTGAGACAGGAGAATTGCTTGAACCGAGGAGGCGGAGATTGCAGTGAGCCGAGATCGTGCCACTGCCCTCCAGCCTGGGCGACAGAGCAAGACTCCATCTCCAATAATAACAATGATAATAATATGTCTATGTATACCAGAAGAGATCAAGAGGCAGGAGGAACGCTGAGATGGTGAGAACACCGAGGGAGATACAAAGAAAATGCCGCTCTCTCCCTCCCATCCTCATAATGAAGATCTGTGTCCTGTTGCCCCTCCTGCCAAATATGAGGTGTCAGGTCCCTGCCCAGGTGACATCCATCCTCTGTCCTTGCTTCTCATGTCCACGCTTGTCTTTTCCTAAAAACTGACAGGTTCTCAACCAGAGGTAACAAAACAGAGGAAAGGGGCCTTGGAGACCCAAGCCCCTGGTGCTGTATTTTGAGTCTCACCTCTATCAGGTTTTATGGGCCCCAAGGGCACTCAGCTTCCATGGGGAATCCTGAGCCCTAGAATCCATTCAGGTGGATAGGTTGAGACCAAAGCACTTTGTAGATTGAGGGAAAACTCAGTAGGAACCCAGGGCTTTCCAAAGACTTCATGTGAAACACCTGTTCGGCTTTGTAAGCCCTCAAACGGTTTCCAGGGCCAAAACGCAGAGAAGAGTGTGTGGCTGCTTTTGGGCCTGGGCCTGAGCATGACCACGTCCTGTGGCACTGTGATTGGACCTGTGTGAAAAGGGGGTCAAGGGCATAAGGTGCACCTCCAGTGTTAACCAGCAAGAAGCCAAAGAGCCAGGAGGGTCGCCTTTCTTTCTTTCAGTTTTCTATTTGCAAAATTTGTCAGAGGTTTTACCAGAGTCCTCTGTGTATAACCTCGAACCCTTCATATTAGAAGTCACCTGGTCAGAAAGGCTGCCTCCTTGAGTCCATCAAAGAAACTTCTCAAAGGTGGCTTTAGTCATGTATATGCAAACGTTCTCATGACTCTTCCAAACCTGGCACTATCCAAGTGTCCTCAGGCCTCACCACTTGGGGCAGATAGATGGATGGGGTGACAATGAATGTGGCAGCAGTAGTCCGCATCTCGCTGGCCTGAATCCCCCCCTTGCTCACATCAGACGCCCATCCCCACCAGCCTCCGTGGACGAATCCAAAAGTGACTCACCCAGGTTGCAACTCCAGTCCCCATGGAGTGTCTGGCATACTCTTCTTCATCTGCATCAGCTACTTCCCCCTACACCCCCACACCATCACTGTCCTCTGTCCACGAAGTGACAAGAGGAAGCCTCACACTGTGGCTGTCACTGGCACCCACACTAAGAGGTGGACATTAGGGCTGTAGGAGTTTTCTCCCAGCCGAACCACTTGGGGCACTCCAGACCTATGGAGCTCCTGGTAGGCTTGGCAAGGGTCCCAGCCACCCTGCAAGCCCCCAGCACAACCCTAAGGGCCATTCAGCTCATAGGGTATGTTTGTCAAGACGGAGCAGGGAGAGGACACAGAACAACAGACTCTGTATTTTCTGACCCTATAAAGAAACGGAGTGATCTGGTTATCCAGGAATTTTGATGAACATAATTACAATGCAGTCCATGCAGCAAAGATACAGGAAGTCAATCCTCATAGGGAAACTTGCCAGGCTGGAAATACGGAGTCTCCAGGGGGACAAGGATTGATGAAAAGATTTGCAAATGATCCTGCAAACTGCAAGGATGAGTTTGGACAGCCCCTCCTGGGCCAGAGGCATGTTACAGCCTTGAAGCATCCAGGAATCAAGTGGTCAGTAGAGGGTAGGAAAGAAATGCCTTCTGTGTGGGCCTTGCAGAGCCCCTATTCCTGCACGACCCTTCCTTCTCTGACTCTGCAGAATGAGACTTTTATGGTGGTGGCACCTGCTGTACGAATGTAAGACAGAAAAAGCAATGAACAGGGTTCCAGAGGAGACCATGCAAGAGATGAGGAAAACTCTGAATGTGAGCATGTCGCCTGCATCTGAGATGGCTGGTCCTTCATGTTGGTGGCATCTCCCCAGTGGCACCATACGGCATGATGGGGATCTGAGAGACACCCACTCGTCAGCATGTTTTGGAAGAATCTCGGCATTGACGAACCAGCGTAATTGTGCCACCAAATATCAGAGTCACTCTTTTGGCCTCTTATAGAGGGGTTTGGAGCAGGTGTCTAAAGGCCTTGTGACTGTTTTAGAACCACAGGATCTGGGGTGGAGGACCTGGGGTGTTGTCCCACAAGCAGTCCTGAAATACAGAGAACAGCTCCAGAAATAGTAAGGGAGGCACGGACTGCTTCCCCACCTTGAAGCCTGGAGGGGTTGGGGAACCCCAGAAAAAAGAAAAGCCTATGTTTTGTTCCATTTCAGGGTGTCTTTGGTCCTGATGCTTCAGCACAATTAAAAATGGCAAGGTAGTCTCCTCTCAGCCAGGCATGGTGGCTCAGACCTGTAATCCCAGCACTTTGGGAGGCTGAGGCAGGGAGACCATGAGGTCAGGAGTTTGAGACCAGCCTGGCCAACATGGTGAAAACCTGTCTCTACTAAAAATACAAACATCAGCTGAGCATGGTGGTGGGCATCTGTAAACCCAGCTACTCGGGAGGCTGAGGCAGGAGAACTGCTTGAAACCAGAAGGTGGAGTTTGTAGTGAGCCGAAATCCCGCCACTGCACTCCAGCCTGGGTGAAAAAGGGAAACTCCATCTCAAAAAAGAAAAAAAAAAAAAAGGCAAGGTAGTCTCCTCCCAATAGCCAGTTCCAGCTTCTGGCTTCCAAGTCAGAAAACCTGAATGACTATGCTCATCAGCTTTTGATTCACAGAGACATTTTATTCAAACTCTCCATTCCTGACGAACTGCAGAGGAATGTTGCTTCTCCTCCTCCTCCTTTAATAAAAATAGTGTGGGCCATTCTGATATCCTATCCCCAACTCAGGACTACAAACGCATTAGGAGATAGCGCACAGGCCTAGGCATAAAGAGATGCCGTGTTCCCAGACAGCGGAGCTGTGATGAGTGCAATGATCTTAGCCTCTCTGGGCCTCTGTTTCCTCATCTGTAAAATGGGGGAAATGCCAGCCCCGGACATTGTGGTCCTATAACCCACACATGAGGCGGCTTTCCTAACAGAGACTAAAACCACAAGGGAAATATCAAGACAGTTAAATGTCCAGCTCAGCTTCCAAGAACAGCAGCCACATAAACAAAAGATTTGAAGAGGCCTGATAAGACACAAATCTTCATGAAATATTGCTTTTGTTGCTGCAAACTCCACCCCCACCCCCCCAAAACTTCTGAGTTCTAAAGAGAAAGAGGTCTCAAACTCTTTTAGTCTAGATACCCTTTCATTTACTCAACCAAATCTGACGTAGAATCAGTGGGAAAGAAAGGCCTGTCCGAGACACTAACAAAGTGAAGTGATGTAACAAAAAAAATGGAAATGAAATACATGCCCTAATCAGGATATGCGATTGTGTGCATGTACGGGAAGGCTGAACAGCTGGGGATTCTCTTCCCCTTTGCCATAGGTCACTGTTACAGCTAATTAATGCTGAAATGTCCCTATATGTCAAAGGAAGGAGCTGGGCTAGACTTTAGGACTTCTTTTTTCGTCCTAAAGATTAATGATCTTGAAATACATCCTAGGTTTTTTATGCTAGTTTATATCTATAATGATATCAATCGTCCTGACCTAGAAAACACTTTTGAAGGACATTTTGTGAATTGTTCGCCTAACACACTCCCCAGGGAGTTCCTGGTAGGGTGAGGTCCCCTCTAGAGGTTCCTGGTAGGGTGAGGTCAACTTCCCTTGGGAACAAGAGAGTTTTGCCAAACTTGGTATGTCCCACAGTGAGTGAGTGAGTGAGAGAGTGAGAGAGAGAGAGAGAGAGGGAGAGAGAGAGAGAGAGAGAGAGAGAGAGAGAGAGAGAACTATGTAATATCCTCCCTAGCCTTCCTTTAGTATTAAGCTGCAAAGCCCCAAAATGCCTTATGCCATCGTTTTTGGCACTTTCTATGTTGTTAGACTTCTGAGGAAAACTCCAGAACCAAATTTACCAAGCATCCAATTGCATTCAAAATGGATTTAAGTTCAGAAGCAAGGGAGGGAATTGAAAGTTGCCAGCTCGATCAGTAACAGGCTCGAGATCTCATGCCAAGCAGCCTGCTCACCAGAAAGGAACTTCCAGCACAAGTGATACAGCTGCTGCCCGCAGATGCACTGGGGGCAAAAGTGGGCTTCCTTGGGGAATCAGTGCTATTGTAAAGGAAGGCGGACTGGAGCTCATTACAGTTTAAGGGTAGGTGCCTCTGATGGCCCACGCACGCCTGCAATCCAGCTGGCTTGGCTTTGTGGCCACTAGTTGCTGGCTGGAGTGGGCTGCGGGCACCAGAAGAAAATGGAAGCAGCTCATTTCCCCACTATGGAGACTCATTCCACTGACTGCAGTGCCTACTGCTTCTGCTCCAAGTGATTCTAATCAAAGACTTCTGACTCCGGGAGATGGTTCCTGATGAAGTCTGAACCCTGAGCACTGGAGGGAAATGAAGTCTAATAAGGGCTGGAACAGTTTCCAAGAGTCAGTAAGGGGTGCAATTCTCACCAACACAATTCGACTCACATTTCTGGAGCTGCTGCTGCCGGTGCATAAAAAGTAGACAAATGGTGACAGCCAAGGGCCTTGCTATGGAGGCGTGAGCCCTACCACTGCTCTGCGCCACTGTGCAAAGAACACAGGATGGGAATCGGGCCGGAGTACCCGCCCCAAAGCTGCAGCAGTCTTGCTGGAAGAGCTTGAGCAACCTCCTTCATCTCTGCTGGGAGGCCTCAATTTCTTCATCTCTAAAACACGGAAGTTGAATCAGATGGTCTCCAAGGATGTGTATGTGTGTGTGTGTGTGTGTGTGTGTGTGTGCGCGTGTATGTATGTATGTATGTATGTGTAGCCTAATACTTAATTTTTTTGAGATGGAGTCTCATTCTGTCACCCCAGCTGGAGTGTAGTGGGGTGATCTCAGCTCACCACAACCTCTGCCTCCCAGGTTCATACGATTCTCCTCTCTCAGCCTCCAAAGTACCTGGGATTACAGGTGCCAACCATCATGCCCGGCTAATTTTTGTATTTTTAGTAGAGACAGGGTTTTACCATGTTGACCAGGCTGGTCTCAAACTCCTGACCTCAGACAATCCACTCACCTCAGCCCCCCAAAGTGCTGGGATTACAGGTGTGAGCCACCGCGTCCGGCTCAATAATTCTAAATGTCAGCATTAGTATATATGTTTTAAGGATATGCCATTTTAATAGGAGAAAAAAAGCCACACGCAAGCGTAGACATGGGCATCCTGTCTAGGAGGCATCTGACTGTTCCTGAAATGTGGGCTGTGCTGTAAACACCTAGGATCCCATCTTACCATCCCAGATTCTGTGTTTCCACCTCTCACCACATTGAGTTTTGTCCTGATGTGTCTACCTCTTCCCTGTCACTCCCCCGAGCCACGTGAGTGGTCTTAGCTCGATTTGCCTAGCAACTGGATTTCGGCCCTGGAATCCTGGGCTTCTGTCTCTGCATCACCCCGGATGCACCGAAGGCAGGTTCCAGGGGAATTTTTCTGGACCTGTTAGAGTTAGCATTTCTGGTTGACTGCTCACATTACACCCCAAACACACACTCCACTTCAGCTTGGGGGCAGCCCACCGACAGCCTCTGCACCCCACATGCCCTTTTCCCAAGAGCTTGACTGCAGCTCTTCCCTGCTCCTTACATGCCTTTCAGTGTTCTTCTTTGCCAATCTCTCCATCCCCATGAAAGACCAAGCCACGATCCACAGACAGGTTTTCCAGAACTCCCGCTGCTCTACAGTCAGACCCAAGGCAGCCACACCTTGGTCAGAAAGTGAATGATCGGTCTAGGTTCCTCACAGCAGCAAATTTCCAAGTGTGGCTGCTGCCCCGGCAGCATGAAGCCCCCTGGGATCTGGTTATCAATGTAGAGCCCCAGGCCCTGCCCAGCACCAGATCTACATTTTGAAGATCGCTGGGTAGTTCAGATGCACATTAGCCTTTGAGAAGCGCTGCTGTGGACTGTCCAAGGTCAACTAACCCGTTAGAGGACACTCCTGGAAAATAAGCACCATCTCCCTTCCCCTGCACTGTAGGAGTAGGAAGCCATGCCAGCATCAGAGATGTTGACTGGCCCAGGGAGGTGGGAGAGTGCATTCTGGAGGAAGACCATGTGCTGAAACAGATCAGCCTTTCCATGCAAACTGGACCTCTCACAGCTGTCCAGATCCTCAAGAAAGATCGCCACTCTCTTCGAGGTCCTACTTTGCAAAGAAAAAAGACAGATGCGTAACTTCAATCAGAAGATTGATGAAACCAGGCTGCTGTACCCCTAAGTGTCAGAAGAGCTTCCATCATCACTGCTGCAGCCTCCACCAGCAAACTGGAAAGGTGTGTCTCATCCAAGCCTGGAAGCACAGCGCATTACCGGGCAGGTACTTCTGCTAGGGAGCTATGATCCCAGGAGCTCCCCTTTTCCTTTAAAGGGTTTGAGAGTCCCCAGATGGCTTTTACCTTACGGTGCCCCAGCTAGAACTGGGCCATGGGGTAAAAGTCAGATGGGTGGGTAGAAGCCAAATTCCTTACTTGGAAAAAGTTACACGGAGGAAGCAAGGTTTGGACTCCATTAAATTCACATCATCACTCTGCCTCTCCATCACACAGCTCCAACTATGAAACTGCTCCCCAGGTAACCAAGAGAGCCAAGGCTCCTTTCTCTCTAACACATCCTTCATAAATCTCCACCTCCCATCTGCCTTTCCTGATTTCTCACACAATGACCCATGTTTTCCTTCCTCCCTGCTCATGCCCTGGATCTGTGAAAGGTACCCTCATGCCCACAGGGTCCCCAGACCAACACAGCTCAGCAGTTAGACCTCAAATCTCAGTTTTCAGAGCTGCCTCTTTAACATGGCAAAGTCATTTTCGAAACATGAGGAGAAAGCAAACTGGAGCATATATCTGCAGGCAAGAAAGATCAATTCTTACCATCAGAGAATAGCTAATCTTCTCTGGAGGTCGCTACCTCGGAAGACAGTCTTGGGTCCTGCCTGAAGCCCTCAGACTCAGTGCCAGGACTCCGCCGGGTTCCTCTCCATGGCAGCCTCTGCAGGAAATGGGGCTGAGGCCCGTCGCTAGCCCAGGGCCAGTGCTCCGGGCACCCCAGTGGAGGTTCCTGTGGCTTTGCTCATTGCTGTTCTTTCACAAAGAACCCACTACATTGCACAGTTCCTTCCAAATCCGCTCCAGTGCTTGTTGGGAAATCAACAACTCATTCTGGACTTTCCAGATGCAAGGCTTCTGGAGGCCTGCTTTATTTTTTTCCTTTCTCACTCTCCCTCTTTTTCCCCTTTCTCAGCTAAAAAAAGTTGGCTGAGGTCACAACACACAATGGCCAAGCTTGTGTCACTGACCAGATGCCTCCCACCCCCAGGCCTGTGGACAAGGGCAGCTTTGTCCACTGTGTTTTAGGCGGGACTTCCTAAGCCTGCCCAAACCCTGCTGGGGAATGTTCTGGCCAACTTCTTCCCAACCCTAAGTCACGACTCTGGCCCCGGCCCCGGCCCCAGCTGTGTGAACCCAAGGCCAGATATAAACCAACATAAAAAGAACAGAAAGTGCTCCCCCAAAAAACCATTGTGTGGAAAGTTGGTGCCTCCAGAGGGGCAAGATGAAGGTCTCTTGCCCTCACTCTGCCCTCACCACCACCAAACCTGCACAGATAATGAACAAAGACAGGGTCACACAGGGTCTCCGCTGAAAGGGGCCTGAGGATCGCAGAGTCATTAGTTACAAGTGGAGAAAGGGTTGGAACCCAAGATCAGTACTGCAGCCACCAACTAAATGGCTTAGGCAAGGGCTTGGATCCTGGGTAAATATATCGCATCATTTTGTGTAGAAAGCTTTTTGGAGCAGCTGAAAATGTAGCATTCAAAATGCCGCACATTTCTGTCTTTGCTTTCAGATGTAAACCTTTGGGGTTTTAGGAACCGATTCTTTATATAGAACTAAATATGGTTTTCTAGAGAAAACAAAATCCTAAAGATGGAGAGATTCCCTGTTAAGCAAATGGATTAATTTATTTATGATGAGGTTTCAATACCAAGTCTTCGGTAGGGGGAAAAACAAGTACTATTATCTAAGGATGGAGGCTGACCAGAGCTAAGCTGTTGTTTTACTACTTACTAGCTGCGAGACCCTGGGGAACAGCTCCAGCTTCAATTTCAAGTGTAAAATGCTGATGATCACAGTATCTTTCTCAAAAGATTGCTGTGAGAGATTTTTTTTTTTTTTTTTTTTTTTTTTTTTAATATATGGAGTCTCACTGTGTCGCTCAGGCTGGAGCGCTGTGGCACAGTCTTGGCTCACTGCAACCTCTACCTCCCGGGTTCAAGCCTTTCTCCTGCCTCAGCCTCCCAAGTAGCTGAGACTACAGGCACCTGCCACTACACGTGGCTAATTTTTGTGTTTTTAGTAGAGACAGGGTTTCACCATATTGGCCAGGCTGGTCTCAAACTCCTGACCTTGTGATCCGCCCACCTCAGCCTCCCAAAGTGCTAGGATTACAGGCATGAGCCACAGCACTCAGCCATTGTGAGAGATTAAAGGTGGGGGCATCCTGTAAATATTTCACCTACTGGATGATGTAAGTGCTCAATGAAAGCTAGGATTTTTGTTATTACTATAGCCAGTGGCTGAAAAGGTAGGCACTGCAGTTACCCTGGGTCCAAAAAACGTCTAGACTGAACAGTAAAAAGCAAACAGCCCAATTAAAAATGAGCAAAAAACACTCCTCCAAAGAAGATATAAAAATGACAAATAAGCACATGAAAAGATGTTCAACATCATTAATCATCAGGGAAATGCAAATCAAAACTACAGTGAAACATCAGCTCACTCCCATTAGGATGGCTTCTTCAAAAAACCAGACAAGACAGGGAACAATGGCTCACGCCTGTAATCCCAGCACTTTGAGAGACCAAGGCAGGTAGATCACTTGAGGCCAGGAGTTCGAGACCAATCTGGCCAACACAACAAAACCCCATCTCTACTAAAAATTCAAAAATTAGCTGGGCATGGTGGTGCATGTCTGTCGTCCCAGCTACTTGAGAGGCTGAGGCAGGAGAAATCAGGAGGCGGAGGTTGCAGTGAGCTAGGATCACGCCACTGCACTCCAGCCTGGGCAACAGAGCGAGACTCTGTCTCAAAACAAACAAACAAACATGCAAACATACAAACAACAACAACAAAAAAGAAAAGAATAAGTATTAGCAAGGATTTAGAAATATTGGAACCCTTGTGCCCTGCTGGTAGAAATGTAAAATGGTGCAACCCCTGTGAAAATAGTGTGGTAATTCCTCAAAAAATTAAACACAGAATTGCCATCTGGTCCCCCAATTCCATTAATGGTATATACCGAAAAGAACCAAAAGCAAGGTCTTGAAGGGAGGGTCTTGCTGCCTGTTCATGGCAACATGATTCACAATAGCCAGAAGGTGGAAACAACCCAAGTCGTGGTAAAATAAACAATAAACACGACGGAATGTTATTCAGCCTTAAGAGGGAAGGAAATTTTGACACACACAACCACGTGGATGAACCTTGAGGACATCATATTAAGTGCAACAGCCAGACACAAAGGGACAAATACTATTAGCTTCCACTTAGACAACGCACCTAGAGAAGTCAAACTGATAGAGACAGAAAGCAGAATGGAGGGGACCAGGTGCTAGGGTAAGGGGATGATGGGAGTTAGAGTTTAATGGGTCCAGAGTGTCAGTGGTGCAAGATGGAAGTGTTCTGGAGATTAATGGTGGTGGTGATGGCTGCACAACCACGTGAGTGTACTCAAAGCCACTGAACTATACATTTAAAAATGAGAGATGGTGGATTTCATGTCATGTATATTTTGCCATGATTAAAAAAAAAAAGCCCGAGACTCATTGAGATAGTTTAGACCAAAAGACCCTGTGACTCGTAACCTACATCATAAGATACGGCAGCTCAGGCTCTCCGTGTACACCCAGAGGGAAGCCACCCCAGCTCCTTGGCAACAGTGAACAGACAGTCCCACTAGCTGAGGCTGGGGCTGGGCGTGGTGGTTCATACCTGTAATAACAGAACTTTGGGAGGCCGAGTTGGGCAGATCATTTGAGGTCAGGAGTTTGAGACCAGCCTGGCCAACACAGCAAAACCCCATCTCTACTAAAAATACAAAAAATTAGCCAGGGGTGGTGGTGTGCAGCTGTAATCTCAGCTACTCAGGAGGCTGAGGCAGGAGAATCACTTGACCCCAGGAGGCGGAGATTGTAGTGAGCCAGGATCATGTCACTGCACTCCAACCTGGGCAAAAGAGTGAGACGCTGCCTCAAAAAAAAAAAAAAAAAAAGACCGACGATGAGGAGGCTGGTCACTTAAATAGGACTCACTCACTGTGGTTCGTCTTGTGTTCGATCTTGGGGAGACTGAGGCAACACAGCCAGTATCCTAATGTCCATCAAGGGCTTTTCTGTTTAGGGGTGTGGCACACTCTGAGGCTCCTGGAGGGGGTGACAATGTGCCTCTCCCTTGGACATATCAATTCCTTTCTGTGTCTGCAGCCGACCTTCCTGGTCTTTCCTCTTCCACACCTGATGGCAGGGCTCATTTCTTCTCAAAGCTACCAACGCGGCTGCTTGGGGCACTCTACCTCTCTCTCTAATCGCTGAGTTTCAGTCTGCTGCAAGAGTGACTCTGAGGATCTTTGAGCACTCACCCTGGACCAGGCGCTGTTCTATGCTTCACATGTTTCATGTCACTTAATCCATGTAATAAACCAAGTAGGAAAATTCTATGATCGTCATCATTTCATAGAGAAAACCAGAGGCTCTTGAGAGGGATTGGGCAGGATGGGTCAGAAGACCAAGCTACGGGGGCAATATTCTAGGCCATGGGGCCAGCCTGAGCCAAGGTCAGAAAGAAACAGTGTGGGTACAGGCTGTGGGACGAGCAGGTAGATCCATTTATGAGAGTTTAAGAGGTGTGGAATATGAGCGAAATAGTAGTGAAGAATGGCATCAGATCACAGGAGGCTATGAGGGCACCAGGAACTAAGAAACTTTGATTCTGTATAGGAGAAGAAACCATCGGTGAATTTTGAGCCAGGTAGAAATCCCAATCGGGGCTCTGCTTTGCAGAAATCATCATGACCCCAGGGTATAAAAAGGTCAAATGTGAGGGAGAAACTAGCGGGAGGAAACTGGCTATAGGATGCCCCCACCTACTTTCTCTCTCCCCCTTCTCACCCATCATAAAAACAAGAGAAGGGCAATGCTCAAGCCTACACTTGCAAAATGGTCTCAGATCAGCCACGAAGAGGCGGCGAGAGCATCACATCCAGCGGTGGGGAGTCCCCCACTGGCAGCTGAGTTATTTGCATCTTCTCTCTGCAATGCAGGAGGAAAGTCCGGATGACGAATCCACACACTCACTTTTGAGGTCAGATATGCCACAGAAATAGACAGGACCCAAGGTACTTTGTTCTTAGAGATGGGCTCTCATCCACAAGAAGGTAAAAGCAAGCCGGGCATAGTGGCTCACGCCTGTAATCCCAACACTTTGGGAGGTCGAGGCAGGTGGGTCACCTGAGGTTAGGAGTTCGAGACCGGCCTGGCCAACATGGCAAAAACCCATTTCTACTAAAAATACAAACATTAGCCAGGCATCGTGATGCACACTTGTAATCCCAGTTACGAGGGAGGCTGAGGCAGGAAAATCGCTTGAACCCGGGAGGCGGAAACTGCAATGAGCCAAGATCGCGCCACTGCACTCCAGCCTGAGTGACAGAGCAAGACTCCATCTCAAAAAAAAAAAAAAGAAGGTAAAAGCAAAACTTCATTTGAACCTAGATGGCCAAGACCTTCACCTTCAGTCCTTTCAAGTTTGTGGAATGAAAATGGCCATAAAAACTTTCATAGCCTGTGACTTCTCAGTTCTGTAATAGCAGAGAGGGGACAGTTTTGAGGCTGTTAAACATTAACAGCTGTCCCCGACACCACTTTGACACTGCATCACACAGACGAACAGATACGATCACAGACAACAATGCCTCACTCTAGGCAACACACAGAAATCACTGTCATTGCAAATCCCAGCAGGGCTCCCAGCCAAGTGCAAGGGACCTTTCTGGGCCATTACAAATCAGGAGGCTGGGCTGCTCTGACCTGACCTAAGCAGAACACACTGGTCCTGCAGACATTTCATTCTTTAGGATTCCCCAAAGTTAATCTCTCAGAGTACGTTAGACTCCCGAATACATTCTAAGGGTTTACTGTTTGGGTTCATCCTAGCATCTCAATCCACAGGTCACTTTGGTTTTTCTTTATTAACCATCCTTAGTGATTAGAGTTGGCTGTGAAAAACACGTTACTGGTCTCTCCTTCTGGTCTCTGCAAATAGAGGGGTTGCTACATATGGAGCCACATGTATGAACGGCAGACAGCAGAGAACCCGTGATCCCAAAGCAAAAAGGCTGAGGATCATTTCCACCAAGCTGAGGTGTCCTGCATTCAACAGCATCAGATGAGACCAATCCTCTTATTTTCTTTGTTTCAATCAAGTTGAAAACTGTCAATCAGCTGGGCGTGGTGGGTCATGCCTATAATCCTAGCATTTTGGGAGGCCAAGGTGGGTGGATCGCGAGGTCAAGAGATCAAGACCAGCCTGGTCAATATGGTGAAACTCTGTCTCAACTAAAAATACAAAAATTAGCTGGGCATTGTGGCATGTGACTGTAGTCCCAGCTACTCGGGAGGCTGAGGCAGGAGAATCACTTGAACCCAGGAGGTGGAGGTTGCAGTGAGCAGAGATCATGCCACTGCACTCCAGCCTGGTGACAGAGCGAGAAGTTTTTCTGAAAAGAGAAGAGAGGAGAAGAGAGGAGAAGAGAGGAGAAGAGAGGAGAGGGGAGGAGAGGG
>PVKV010012478.1:0-65513 GCA_004027835.1 Alouatta palliata | reverse complement strand
AAGCAATTCTCCTGCCTCAGCCTCCCGAGTAGCTGGGACTACAGGCGCACGCCACCACGCCCAGCTAATTTTTGTATTTTGAGTAGAGACGGGGTTTCACCATGTTGACCAGGATGGTCTCGATCTCTTGACCTCGTGATCCACCCGCCTCGGCCTCCCAAAGTGCTGGGATTACAGGCGTGAGCCACCGCGCCCGGCCAGCAATGATTCTTAAATAAATGAAGCTGAGGGTGGTAGTGCAGGAAGACTTTCACTTTAAACTTTAAATGTATCTGTGTCAGCCAGACATGGTGGCTCCCACTGATAAGCCCAGTACTTTGGGAGGCCAAGGCAGGATAATTGTTTGAGCCCAGGAGTTTAAGACCAGCCTGGGTGAGACCCCATCTCTACAAAATAATAAAAAAAAATTAGTGGGGCATGGGGGTACACAATTGTGTTCTAAGCTACTTGGAAGGCTAAGGTGGGAAGATTTGCTTGAACCCAGGAGGTAGAGGCTGCAGAGAGCCATGTTTGCACCATCTCACTACAGCAAGACCTTATCTCAAAAATAAATAACACAAATAAAATTAAAATGGACAGTTCCTGTATTTAAAATATATATACATAAATACATACAGACATACATGTATGTATATATATATATATCTGTCTGTGTTAATTCAGTTGTAACTTTTGTGATTTTTGTTTTTTTCTTTGAGACAGAGTCTCACTGTGTCACCCAGGCTGGAGTGCAGTGTCATGATCTCGACTTACTGCAACCTCTGCCTCCTGGGTTCAAACCAGCATGTCCAACTAATTTTTGTATTTTTAGTAGAGACGAGGTTTCACCATTTTGGCCAGGCTGGTCTCAAACTCCTGCCCTAAACTGATCTGCTCACTTCATTCTCTCAAAGTGCTGGGATTATAGGAGTAAGCCATTACACCCAGCCAATTGTGGGTAACTTTTGAATTGGAAGAATATACACATTAACATGCTCAAGTAATGTCAACTTTAGAAGACCTTTAAAAGTACAGTTATGTAATTTTTTTTTCATTTGGGGTCTCACTCTGTGGCCCAAGCTGGAGTGCAGTGGTGGGGTCATGGCTCACTATAACCTCAAATACCTAACCTCAAATACCTAAACTCAAGCGATCCTCCCACCTACCTCAGCTTCAGTGCTGGGATTATAGGTATAAGCCATCTCACCCAGCAAGATTCTTAAATTCAAGGATCAATGGGTTATATTCTAACACAAATTAAAAATCTTACAGGGAGACTTGGAAACATGTCAATCCCTTTTCCACAAAACTGTTAAAGAGCTAGAACTTACCACAACAACTGGAAGAATAACCATAAATGCCAATCCATATACAAGTAAAACCTAGAAGTGAAGAGAAAAAGAATTATGGCCTTCATCAGGTAAATTAAAACAACATCCATGAATTTACTTTGAGGCTTACAATGGGGGAGTCACTACTGAAAGCATTCCTCATGTATTATCTTGTTTAATCCTTATCCTCCAACTCCAAGAGAAGGTACCATTATTACCTTCCTTTTGTAGATAGAAAACCTGAAGTACATATCAGTTACATAACTTGTCCTAGGACACAGCTAGTAAATTGTACAGCCAGGATTTGAACTCAGGTAGTTTGGCTCTAGAGTCTATGTTCATATCCACTATAATAAATTACCTTTTAATTTGTTATTTACTAACACAATATAGATAACAGCAGCAAAACAGTTTTGTAAATTACATTTCTCTTCCAGTCAGCAGGTACTTATATATCCACAACCTGTAAGTATTTAGTGCCTTGGAAATAAATGAAATAAGATGTCCCTGGTGAAGGGTTCCTTTAGCTAAATATCAAGAAGCCACTTCACAATGCTGTTTACTAGCAATTTTTATCTACTGATTTTTCTCCTGTTATTTGATCCTAAATCTGGCAGTAACAATTCCTTCTCAACTATTCCTAATAACCAGAAGCATGACAAACAAGCTTATGCTGCAACTGTACACTCCTTAAAGGAAACCAATTTTAATCTGCCACAAAATAACTTAATAGCCACTTTCAAAACAAATTACAGACTGTATGGATTTTGTTTTTATTGCCTCAAAGACAGCTTTTAGACAGCTGCGGGGGGGCCAAGCCAGCCAGATCACTTGAGGTCAGGAGTTCAAGACCAGCCTGGCAAAACCCCATCTCTACTAAAAATGCAAAAATTAGCCAGGCATGGTGCCAGGCACCTACAATCACAGCTACTCAGGGGGCTGAGGCAGGAGAAACACTTGAACCTGGGAGGCGGAGGCTGCAGTAAGCTGAGATCATGCCACTGCACTCCTGCCTAGGCAGTAACAGAGCAAGACTCTGCCTCAAAAATAAATAAATAAATAAATAGCATACCAGTATTTTCTTTGTAATAGTTCTTCTTATTTACCAAGACAGATTGTATATAACAAAAATTTTGTCTCATACATCATACTGTGAATTATTTAAATGCACTCACCAGAATTGAATTTTTCTGGTCAACTATCCAAGCTGGCAGGGCAATTCCAAAGCTTGTGGCTGAAATAGAAAAAACATCAGTTTCTGAAGAATCTCTACTTTCAGTTTTAATAAATATATTAAACAGATTTGGGATCTATAAATAAATACATCCCAAAACTCTCCCAATACAAAAAAAACTTTGAGAAAGATTATCTTCTTAGTAGGCCCCCATTACACAAAAGTTTAGGGGTATAGTTTATATCTGAAACTTCAAATTTTTCAATAAGGAAAAAGAAATCCTGTGTAAGTACAAATTCCTTCTTTCAAGAAAATATAAACTATTTTATATGTCCTGAGTTTACATAAACAATATGAACACATGGGAAAATGTGAAGTCAGTAAAGAAAAATACATTTTTTTTCTCCAAATTTTTACCAACTAGTAATTGGAAATGATAGTGATTACTTTTTTCTCCAAATCAACTTAAATTATATCTTTCAAACTAGTCTTTAGAAAAAAAAAAAAAATTAATGAGAGCTCAATTTATATATGTTAAACTCCATGGTGATTATAAGTTTGGTAAGAAAATAAAATTATTCTTTTAATCTGGTTAACATTTTTAAAATATATACCATATTGCCAATATTCTAAAATCATCATTTACCACACCTTGAGGCCCATCTGGATTTCCAAATTCTTCCCAATTTTTCCGGGACTCTTCATCAGTTAAACTAGCATCAAAAGAACCAAGTTACAAAATTAGAAAGCCACATCTGAAAAATAAGTACT
Source organism: Alouatta palliata (assembly GCA_004027835.1). Lineage (NCBI taxonomy): Eukaryota > Metazoa > Chordata > Mammalia > Primates > Atelidae > Alouatta > Alouatta palliata. The sequence continues at coordinate 62,258 of PVKV010012478.1, read as the reverse complement.
CATATAGACAAACCCCATTAGCCAACCAACTCATTTCTTAGAAGATACTGATTTTGTGAATCAAGAAAAGTCTCTCTGAAATCAGGAAAAAGGGAAAGGGAGGAGCAAGAAATGCTGCATTAACAGAAAATACTAACTATTGCGCCTTGATACTAATCCCTCATTGGCCCATGGTTCTCAAGCTTAGCCAGTTCAACCAGATAAGACTTTAAAGGCCACTGCATTTTCCAAGAGGGCAGGGAGAATTGTAGGGGATTTTTTTTTTCCTTATACTCTCATATATTTTCCAAAATTTCTCCAATGAGCATGTTTACACATCAATAATGATAAACATGTATTTTTTAAAAATATAAATTTAATTCATAATGGTAGCTTCCCTACAAAACAATAGCACCACATTCTGAAAGAAACAAATGAACACCACATGTAAAACTCCATTGCTGCAAGTAAGGCAATTTGCACTGTGCTAAGATCATAATTTTTTCCTAAGCCAACTGCCAGAAGAACTAGGAAAATTTCTTCCAAACAGCAGCTTCCTAACCCAGGCGCTAAGAAAATTAGAGTGATTTTTAGACACCTAAAATATAACCCCTGACTTTGACAATGGCTCAAGGTATAGAGTCAAGAATGGTTTCATTCCAGTTCCCAGTGAAGATGTTAATATCCCAGTCCCTTAGAAAAATTTACAATGTAGTTAAGGAATATAAGGCAGATCCTCCTGACACACACACACACACTAAAAAATGACCCATAACATAATAAGGAAGACATTCTTGGAGAACAATTGGTAAAAGATAGCAATCTCAAGGACAAGTGCTATGCAGAAAATGTAGTACACACTTCAGAAGTCCTAATGGCACTGCTTTATTACAGAATCATATAGTAATTCACACAGATAACAGCAAGCCACAAAACAAGGGGAGAGAACGGACATAGTCAATAACCTTTACTAAGTACAAAAATAAGTAAGGTAATATCTCCCAAACTTCTGACGTTCACACGCCAGTTTCACAATTTGCTATTATAACTGAGAATCCAATTACAAGCAAACTTATTACACTTTGCAGATAATCGTGTTTTTTACCAATTGAAGGTTTGCGGCAACCCTGCAACAAGCAATTCTATCAATGCCATTTTTCCGACAGCATGTGCTCACTTCATGTCCCTCTGTCACATTTTGATAAGTCTCACAATGTATCTAATATTTTCACTATTGTTTTATCTGTTATAGTGATATGTGATCTGTGATCTTTGACATTACTATTATCATTGGGGTTGGCACACAAACTGTACCTGCAGAAGAAAAAGAACTTAATACATATGTGTTCCAAATGCTCCACTGACTGTCCATTTCCCCATCTCTCTCCCTCTCCTCATGCCTCCCTATTCCCTTAAAAACAACAAGATTCAAACTGGGCAAATTACCCTAAAATGGCCTCTAAATGTTCAAACAGAAGACTCACACATCTCTCACGCTGAATCAAAAGCTAGAAATGACTAAGCTTAGTGAGGAAGGCATGTCAAAAGCCAAGACAAGCCAAAAGCTAGGCCTCTTGTGCCAACGGTCAAGTTGTGAATTCAAAGAAACAGTGCTTAAAGGAACTTAAAAGTGAAGACACAAATAATAAGAAAGTGAGACAGCCTTGTTGCTGATTTGAAGAATGTTTCAGTGGTCTGGATAGAAGATTAAACTAGCCACAACATTCCCTTAAGCTAAAGCCTAATCCAAAGCAAGGCCCTAACTCTCTTCAGGTCTATGAAGGCTGAGAGAAGTGAGGGAGCTGCAGAAGCTAGCAAATGTTGGTTCATGAGATTTTCCAAAAGAAACCCTCTCTATAAAAGTGCAAGGTGAAGTTGCAAGTGCCGATCTGGAAGCTGCAGCAAGTTATACAGAAGATCTAGCTAAGATCACAACAAAGGTGGCTACACTAAACAAATTTTCAATGTAGATGAAATAGTCTTATATTGGAAAAATATGCCATCTAGGACTGTCATCGCCGGAGAGAAATAAATGCCTGACTTCAAAGCTTCAAAAGACAGGCTGACTCTCTTGGTAGGGGCCAATGCCATGGGTGTCTTTAACTTGAAGCCTATGTTCATGTGCCATTCCGAAAGTCCTAGGGCTCTTAAGATCTATGCCTAATCTATTCTGTTGTTCTATAAATAGAACAACAAATCCTGGATGACAGCACATGTGTTGACAGCATGGATTCCTGAATATTTTAAGCCCACCGTTGAGACCTACTGCTCAGAAAAAAAATTATTCCTTTCAAAAGATTACTGCTCATTCATAATGTACCTGGTCACTCAAGAACTCTGATGGAGCTGTACAAAGAGATTAATGTTGTTTTCATGCCTACTAACACAATATTCATTCTGCAGCCCACAGATCAAAAAGTAATTTCAATTTTTAAGTCTTATTATTTAATACACACACATTGTGCTAAGCAATTTCAGAGGCTGAGGTGGCCAGATCACTTGAGCTCAGGAGTTCAAGACCAGCCTGGCCAACATAAAACTCCGTCTCTACTAAAAATACCAAAATTAGCCAGGCATGGTGACACATGCCTGTAGTCCCAGCTAATTGGGAGGCTGAGGCAGGAGAATTGCTTAAATTCAGGAGGCAGAGGTTGCAATGAGCCAAGATCACGCCATTACACTCCAGCCTGGGCATCAGAGTGAGACTCCATCTCAGAATACATACATACATACATACATACATACATACACTTTGTAAGGCTATAGCTGCTACAGACAAAGTGATGCCTCTGATGGATAGGTAAAGTAAGTTGAAAATCTAGAAAGAATTCACTATTCTAAATGCCATTAAGAACATTTGTGATTCATGGGAAGAGGTAAAAATGTCAATATTAAGAGGAGTTTGGTAGAAGTTGATTTTAACCTTCATGGATGACTTGGAGAGGTTCAAGACTTCAGTAGAGGAAATCACTACAGATGTGCTAGAAACAGCAGAAGAACTAGAAGTAGAGCCTAAAGATGTGACTGAATTGCTGCAATCTCACAATCAAACTTGAACGGATGAGTTGCTTCTTACAGTTGAGCAAAGAAAGTAGTTTCTTAAGATGGAATCTACTCCTGATGAAGATGCTATGAACATTGTTGAAATGACAATAAAGGATTTAGAATGCTACGTAAACTTAGTTGACAAAGCAGTGGTAGAATGTCAGAGGACTGACTCCAGTTTTGAAAGAAGTTCTACTGTGGGTAAAATACTATCAAACAGCATCACATGCTACAGAGAAATCTTTCATGAAACAAAGTTAACTAACTGATGCAGTAAACTTCATTGCTGTCTTATTTTAAGAAATTGGCACAGCCAGCCCAACCTTCAATAACCACTATTGTGATCAGTCAACAGTTATCAATATCAAGGCAAGACTCTCCGTGAGCAAAAAGAATGTAATTTGTCAAAGACTCAGATTACTAGCATTTTTTAGCAATACAGTATTTTTAAATTAAGGTATGTACATTGTTTTTTAAGACATAAGGCTACTGCACACTTAGTAAGACTACGGTATAGTATACACAACTTTCAGATGCAGTAGGAAACAAAAAAATTTATGCGACTCACTTTATTGTAATATTTGCTTTATTGCAGGAGACTGGAACTGAACCTATAACTCCAAAATATGCTTGTATTTACTAACATGTTTAAAATGAGTTCACAAAATTATACATCACTGAGTCCTCAAAAAACAATCTCATATTTTACTCTTTCATTCAACATAAGAGCTGTGTGGGGATGTACTTATCAAGAGTCCTGAAGAATCTGATTAATTTTTATCTCTTGGAAGATTAATACCCAAGAAATCACTACATCTAATTTTACATACTCTATCCTGCTTCCCAAAAGTTTGCACAAATATTCCTCAAACTTTATAAATACACAGGCATATATGTGTGCATATAATGTATATGTGAATATATCTATCTCACAATAATGATGCACCTTACCTATGTCTGCATCTAAGCCAACAAGGAAAATGATTTGGAAGTTCTGAAAAGATTTGTGAAGAAAGGTTCTGAGCAGTAAAAAACAAGACCTTAAAAATCCACATCTCGGCCAGGCGTGGTGGCTTACGCCTGTAATCCTAGCACTTTGGGAGGCCGAGGTGGGTGGATCACCTGAGGTCAGGAGTTCAAGACCAGCCTGGCCATCACAGTGAAACCTCATCTTTAAAAAAAAAAAAAAAAATCCATATCTCAACAAGTACAGTAGTTATTAACTAAGAATAATCTTGTGTGAAGAATTCTAAAAAGAAAAAGACACCAAAAACAAAGTACTTAAAAGTAAAAATTAAACTTGTCTTTAAATAGCTTAAATGAGATAAGCTACAAATTGCCAAAACAAGAGAAATAGATCAAGTCTAATTTTAAAAAATCTAGAAATGAGAACAAGATCTAAGTATTCCCTCCTCTAATCAAGATGCTAATAAAATAGCTCAATTAACTTATCATTCACCACTTAATTTAGTCAAATCAAGTTTACATGGCAAAAATTAAAGTTTAATTAAATTAAGTTACCACATTAGGGCTGCTGTGTAGTACCCTAAATAACAGACTCAACATGAAGTAAGCACTTGGAAAAAGTGTATGACAACTACTTTACTATTTTATTAAAACAGAAAACTATCTTTTTTTTTCTTCTTCTTTAAGAGGGTATTGCTCTGTCTTGAAGCTGCAGTGCAGTGGCATGGTCATGGCTCACTGCAGCCTTAACCTCCCAGGTGCAAACAATGCTCGCACCTCAGCCTCCCAAGTAGCTAGGAATACAGGCACACAACACCACACATGGTTAATTCTTTTATTTTTGCTCATGCCTGTAATCCTAGCACTTTGGGAGGCCAAGGCAGGTGGATCATGAGGTCAGGAGATTGAGACCATCCTGGCTCACACGGTGAAACCCTATCTCTACTAAAAATTAAAAAAAAAAAATTAGCCAGGCATGGTGGCACATGCCTATAGTCTCAGCTACTCGGGAGGCTGAGGCAGGAGAGTTGCTTGAATCCCGGAAGTGGAGGTTGCAGTGAGCCAAGATCATGCCACTGCACTCCATCCTGGGTGACAGAGTGAGATGCTGTCTCAAAAAAAAAAAAAATTATTTTATGTTTTGGACTCAAGTGATCTTCCTGCCTCACCTTCTTCCCAAAGTACTGGGATTAGAGGTATGAGCCACTGCACTTGGCTTATCTGTACCATTCTTAAAACTTTGTAATGGATGCTGATACTTACGCAGCATAAGCTTTTGCTATCCTCATGAACATAACCTCATCACCTCCTTTATCTGGATGAAATTTAAGTGACAGCAAACGATACTGTTTTTTAATTTCTGCTACTGTGGCTCCCTGAAAAAAAAAAAAAGCTTTCTGTTAGCAAAAATAAGCACAATTCTGTAAAGAAATAATCAATCCTATTTTGAACTTAAAATATGAACTACTCAGTATCTTGAGAAAGACAAAATCCATTTTCATCCTATATATTTTTCCCATAAATTTAATCATATATATGTGTGTATATATATACATATATATAAATATATATATTTATATAGGTGTATACATGTGTGTATATGTATAATATGTATATATACATATGTGCATGTGTGTGTACATATACATATATACGTATATATTTTTATTTATATATATATACATATATATGTATATATATTTATTTATATATATACACACAAACATATATACACATATGTGTATATATACACATATTATACGTATATATACACACGTGACTAAATTTATAGGAAAAATATATAGGATGAAATATAAATACACACACACACACATACACACACACACACACATATATATACACATACAATGTGAAATATATATATATATATATTTATTTATTTATTTTTTTTTTTTTTTTTGAGGCAGAGTTTCACTTTGTCACCAGGCGCCAGGCTGGAGTGCAGTGGCACGATACCAGCTCACCGCAACCTCCGCCTCCTGGGTTGAAGCGATTCCCCTGCCTCAGCCTCCCAAGTAGCTGGGACTACAAGCACTTGACACCACACCCGGCTAATTTTTTATGTTTTTAGCAGAAACGGGGGTTTCACCATGTTAGCCAGGACGGTCTTGATCTCCTGACCTCATGATCCACCCACCTCGGCCTCCCAAAGTGCTGGCATTACAGGCGTGAACCACCGTGCCCGCCATTCATCCCATATATTTTTTAACAAAAACACTTATATTGTCCAATATATGTATGTTATTGAGCATCTACTATGTGCCACACAGTACACTAGGCACTGATCATTTGAAAGTGAAACCAGACAATGCCACATTTACATAAAATAATACTGATATTTAAATATCAAAAAATAGGCCAGGTGCAGCCTGTAATCCCAGCACTTTGGGAAGTCAACTCGGGCAGATTACCTGAGATCAGGAGTTTGAGACCAACCTGGCCAACATATAGTAAAACCCATCTCTACTAAAAAATACAAAAATTAGCTGGGTGTGGTGATGCATTCCTGTAGTCCCGGCTTCTTGGGAAGCTGAGGCAGGAGAATTGCTTGAACCTGGGAGGCAGAGGTTGCGGAGCTGAGACTGCACCACTGCACACCAGCCTGGCTGACAGAGCAGGACTCCATCTCTTAAAATATAAAAAATAAAAATAAATATCAAAAAATAGACAAATAAATCTGGCTCAAAGAACCCTCAAATCAAAGGTTACCTTTCTAAGGAACAATCTGGGGAATACCTAGTTTCAGCTGCTTATCTATTGTAGCATCAAGTAACTGTAAGTTGACCTTAATGGTTTTTTAGTCTCAATTTCTATTAATGATTTTTCTACTTTTTATTGCCCTTTTAATCTTAAAATCTTCCTTAATGACTATGATCATTGCAATAGAAAAATCACATGATATGCAAACGTTTCTTCTACAAAACAGAAAACTGGATAATACACACCCTCCTTAGTTTGTACTATATTAATGTCTGGATCAAGCCATTTCCTAAGCAAAGACTCGAAGTAAAAGTAAGTGGTATGGGGGAGAAAATAGAGCACTAGATTGAGCTTGGCTACTAAGTAAGAAGCTTGGAACCCCAGACAAGACACAAATTTTCCAGGCCTCATTTTCTTTCTCAAAAAAATTAATAAATAGGAAGTACATAGATATACTCAAGACAACTTGAATATATGCTCCCAGGTTTAAAAAATTACATATTTTTATAAAAGGCTAGATGATCTCTAGCATTAATTTCAGTTCTAACATTCTACTGATAAACCCAAAAGACTTTTTTTTTTTTTTTTTTTTTTTGAAACAGAGTCTTGCTCTGTCGCCCAGGCTGGAGTGCAGTGGTGCACTCACAGCTCACTGCAGCCTTGACTTCAGAGTGGCTGGAACTACAGGTATGTGTCACCACGCTTAGCTAATTTTGTTAGTTTTTTGTACAGATGAAGGTTTCCCTATGTTGCCCAGGCTGGTCTCAAACTGTTGGCCTCAAGCAATCCTCCCACCTCAGGCCCCCAAAATGCTCAGATTACAGTGGCATGAGCCACTGTGGCTGGCCAAAAGACTAGTTTTCTATTTGGGACCCATTAATCAGGTTTAATCAAAAGATCAGCTAAGGGACACACTCAAGGTTAACCTAAATTTCTATGACAATGACATTAATGATACTAGTTTCACTTTAGTTTTAAAAGACAGGGTCTCGCTCTGCTGTCCAGGCTAGAGTGCAATGGCGTGGATCATTGCTCACTCCAGCCTCAACCTTCTTGGCTCAAACTATCCTCTCACTTTGGCCTCCCAAGTAGCTGGGACTATAGGCATGTTGCCACCACACCCAGACATTTTTTTTTTTAGTAGAGACCGGGTCTTACTATGTTGCCCCAAGTCCTGACCTCAATCGATCCTCCCACCTTAGCTTCCCCAAGTGCTAGGATTACAGGTGTAAGCCACCGACCCTGGCTGATATTTGCTCTTTATAAGACCCCCAGCCTAGACTTTACCACACTGCTTAAGTGTCAATGAATAAAAGGTCATATGATTTTTATCATTCAACTAACACAAATTAACTTCCCAGTTTTAACTTTGCATTAATCAATATTACAGATCTCTCTTAAAAATATGCCTTTAAAATATGGCATATTTTTACATGCCATATCTCCTCTCATCTTCAAATATTCTTATATTTTAGCAATTGAAAACCAATTATTAATAATATAACAATCAAGTTACAGCTTAAAAATTAGAATAATAGAGGATTAAACATCTTATTTTAACAAAAAATTAAACTGAACAGTCTGATTTCTATAGGAATGGACAATTTCTTTTAGAATGAGGACCTCAAGCATTTTCATGGAATCATTAAACTAACGTGCATTATATAAAAATACTACTTACGGGATCCAAATTTAATACTTCATAAGGATTGTATTCTTGGTATTCTCGGTCTGTTTTGGAAACTTTATACGCAAGGAATAAGAACAATGCCCATCCTGCAAGCAAAACTATTTTTCTGTTTAGGAAAAAGATAAGTGAATCATAAACAAATACATCTGCATAGCTTTCCTTTAAGAGTCTAAAGACATTATGGCAAGGTCAACGTAAAAACTCTAAAGCAGTATCATAACACTATGCTACTGACTCAAATTCTACAATTACTGGGTTGCAAACTCCTGTTACAGCAAGGGCAGTATTTTTTTCACCTCTGCATTCTTTATAATCCAGTTCAGTGTCTACTATGTCACAGATTTCCTCAGTTACTATTTGCACAATTTTAAATACAGAAGTGAATTCAACTTATCAACTTATTGGACCCATTAAATTAGATCAAAATACATAAATACTAAGTAAACCATTTAATGTAAAAAATAATTGCTCTGACATAGCAATTACACTTTTATTAAGACAAACTAGGAAAAACAATTGGTCACGAGTGCAAAAATTAATACATAGCCTTGTTTATAGTAGTAAAACTTTGGAAACAACCTAAGTGTCCATTCATAGGAACTAGTTAAATAAACCATTTTTAGAGAAATCATTAATTAAATCAACCACAAGACAGCCACACGATGCAACATTTTATAGCCAGTAGTTATAGAAAGATGTTCAGAATAGGCTAAAATAAAGGTATAAAAGAACGTATAATTAGAAAATAAACTAATTTCTACTCCCTCCAATGCGATCTGTTGAGTAAAAATATGAAAAAGTTTAATATTACCAGCACTGGAGAGGTTAAAGAAAAAGAGAAACTCTCTTCACTATACACTGTTAAATAATATCTGGCAATAAGGTATTAAAAGCCCTAAAGAAATACAGACTGTTTTTCTATCAATCCACTTCACCTCAAAAAATTTAGAAAGAGTAAGTATATAAAGTATAAAATAGCAGTCACAGATGTAAATAAGAGAAAGTATTTCACTGTAGAGATGTACCATCAGTTTATTTGGTACTTTCGATGGACTTTTTTTTTTGAGACAGAGTCTCCCTCTGTCGCCTAGATTGGAGCGCAGTGGAGCAATCTCAGCTCACAGCAACTTCCGCCTCCCGGGTTCACGCCATTCTCCTGCCTTAGCCTCCAGAGTAGCTGGGACTACAGGCTGGGACTACGGGAGCATGCCAGCACATCCAGCTAATTTTTGTACTTTTAGTAGAGATCAGGTTTCAGCATGTTGACCAGACTGGTCTCAAACTCCCGATCTCAACTGATCCACCTGCCTCAGCCTCCCAAGTGCTGGGATTAGAGGCGTCAGCTACCGTGCACAACTTCTACAGTGAAAATACTTTCTAGCCACTCAAAATATTTGCTGTGGATACTGTCTATCTTATATTGTTAAATTTACAAAATAAGGCCGGGCGCGGTGGATCACGCCTGTAATCCCAGCACTTTGGGAGGCCGAGGCGGGTGGATCACGAGATCAAGAGATCGAGACCATCCTGGTCAACATGGTGAAACCCCGTCTCTACTAAAAATACAAAAATTAGCTGGGCATGGCGGCACGTGCCTGTAGTCCCAGCTACTCGGGAGGCTGAGGCAGGAGAATTGCTTGAACCCAGGAGGCAGAGGTTGCGGTGAGCCGAGATCACGCCATCGCACTCCAGCCTGGGTAACAAGAGCGAAACTCCGTCTCAAAAAAAAAAAAAAAAAAAAAATTTACAAAATAGCTTTCAAAACTCAATGTACATAAAAGTTATAAATAAGTGTATAATTACCTTAATAATAACTAGTTTTAGGTGATGAAACCGAATGACTTTTATTTTTTACACCCTTTGTATGACAATTTGTTACACTGAGCAAGAACTGTTAGACAAAGACACCAAATACATCTTAAGGGGCCAAATCAAACAAAACGTGAGTGACCTGTTTTTTAAATCATGATCATGGCTCACTGCAGCCTCGACCTCCCAGGCTCAAGCAATCCTCCCACCTCAGCCTCCCATCTGGGATTAAGGCATGAACACTGTGCCCACCCTACAACAGCAAACTTTGTTTTTACACTTTTTAAACCTAAAATTTGGTGATAGCCTCAATATGATTTTTAAAAAAAATTAAATATGCTTTATTTCCACACAAATTAATTCTTGTTTTTCCAACGCCTCCAAAAGGCTAATAAGGCTCACAAAACAAAGATAAAATGAAACTGACAACCAAAAATGCAAGATTTAAAACCAAACAAGTCAAAAGGAACAAAACACCTAGGATATGCTAAACCCTATGTTAGATGTTTTACATGGAGCATCTAGCTCTCTAAGCCAAGGAACGAGACGAAGAAAGGAGAAGCTCATAAGAGAATCCCAAGGCTGATAAAAATTACCACAGCCAATAAAGCCATGGTCTATTTTCCTGATAACCAAAGCAAAGATGGAAACATAATGGATCACATCATGCTCTGTGCTCAATTTTTTTGAAAAAAACCTGTTTGGTTCCTCTGAAAAGATAAGCATTTTCCCCACACGTGGCTTCAGTAAGTAACTTCAAGTGTCATCTTTTTTTCTGGCGACGGTGCTGGGAGAGGGGAGAGTCCTGCTCTGTTGCCCAGGCTGGAGTGCAGAGGCGCAATCTCGGCTCACTGAAACCTCTACCACCTGGGCTCAAACGATTCTCCTACCTCAGCTTCCCTAGTAGCTGGGACTACAGGCACGCACCACCATGCCCAGTTAATTTTTTTTTCTTTTCTTTTTTTTTTTTTTTTTAGAAGAGACAGGGTTTTCACCACGTTGGCTAGGTCTCGAACTCCTGACCTCAAGTGATCCCCACACCTCGGCATCCCAAAGTGCTGGGATTACAGGCGTGAGCTACTGTGCCCAGCCTGAAGTGTCACCTTTAGAAGCAACTTCCAAAAATTACACGCCTTAAGTTTCACAGATGCTGTCAGAAGAGAAGCATTACACAGCAACTTCTTAACTTTGAAGGAATGCTTCAAGATTATGCAGCGAAAGTTTTAATGGTTTCTGATCTTATCTAAATTGTTACCAGTATATATTTTAATTCTTCATTACCTAAACTCCCTTAATCCGTACTTCAAGTAAATCAGTTTATTAATTACTAAAAGAGCTTCATAAAAGTTTGTTTCCTTGAAAACTGAAGTTCAGATACTCACAAAGTGTTGAACAAAGCCAGACAAGAGATTGGGAGGCCAAAAATACAGGCATCCCTTAGTATCCTCAGGGGACTGGTTCCAGGACCCCACAGATACCAGAATTCATGGATGCTCAGGTCCCAAGTATAAAATGATGTAGTATTTGCATATAACCTACGTACATCCTCCCACATACATTAAATCATTTCTAAATTACTTATAATATTTAATACAATGTACATTGTGGAAACAGTTATTATACTGCATTGTTTATACTTTTAATTGTTGTATTGTTAATTTTATTGCTTTTTTCCCAAATATTTTCAATTCACAGTTGGTTGAATCTTCCCATGTGAAACCCACAGATATGGGGGGAAATTGCTTTTTGTCTTGCTGTTTTATGAAAATTTAATTTAAAATGAGAACCAACAGCAAAGAATAAACACTGAATAGAAATTACTCTTTTCAAGACTAACTTTCCCTTTAGTTTCATGTCACTAAAGAACTCTACCCCAAAGCTAAAATTTCCCTCCTCCTACAAAGAAACAAAGTGGATGGACAGTGTGACTCATGCCTTTGATCCTACCACTTGGAAGGCCGAGGCAGGTAGATCACTTGAGCCCAAGAGTTCAAGACCAGCCTGGACAACATCGTGAAAACCCATCCCTACAAAAAATACAAAAAAAATTAACCAGGTGTGGTGGCACATGCCTGTACTCCCACCTACTTGGGAGGCTGAGGTGGGAGGAATGCCTGAGCCCAAGGAGGCTGAGGGTGCAGTGAGCCAAGATGGCATCACTATACTCCAGCCTGGGCAAGAGCAAGACTCTGTCTCAAAAAAACAAAAATCAAACAAAAAAAAAAAGAAACTAAACTAAGCAAAGTCAAACCTTACAAAGAAAAACTAAGCCCCCCGAAATTATGCTGAAAAAACTATCATTTAAACCAAGATTTTAAAATAACTGGTTCTACTCTTACTAATTTATTTTGCTACATCTTCTCTTCCTATGTACTGGATAAATGTCGGTAATTCACAAGACATAGTTGTCCAGTAATGGTAACTCTCTCACCTCCTGTCAGTTTTAGCTACTACCTCTAAATTGATGACTCAGGATAAATGTCCAAAGCCTTGCTCTTAATAACCAGTATACCCCATAGCCTCACAAAATTAAACTGGTCTGCTATAATTAAACATGTTAATGACCTGTTTAAGCAGATGGGCCTGCTAAAATAAAGGATGATTAGGTCGCTGATCCAACACTTCTAACTACATGACTTTGGTCAAGTTATGTCATCATTCTTAGCCTTAAGTTTCCTCATCTGAGAAAAACCAAAACCATCTACTTTGAAGTTAATACAGAATTAAATTAGATAACATATAAAGCCCTAGCACAGATTCTGGCACACAGTATCTGCTCAATAAACTTTAATTATCACGATGAAATGCTAACTTATTCATGTCATCGCTCTACTTCTGAAATCTTTGAAAGATTCCCTCATAGTCTTTAAGATAAAATTCAAGTTCTGGCACAAGATGCACAAGGTCCTCCCTTCAAGATATGACTTATCTCTCTCTTCCCCATGATCCCCAGCAATAGTACCCTCTCCTTGAACTTCTAAACCACTCTGTTCAGACTGCTCTCACATTTTCTCATATCTTACCCAAACTATAGGTTACAATTTCTTTACAGACACAACGTCTTATTCATCATTACACATATATTTTGTATGACCTAGCAAACAGTAAGCATTAAGCAGGTTTCTTCTTGAAATCTATTACTTACTTTACTGTAGGAATAATATTTGGCTGGGGTTTTGATAACCGTAAGCGATACCACATACAACTTCCATATACTTTTCTGATATTCTTTAATCGAATTTGCTCTGTCAAGAAAGAAAAATAAGATGAATTAAAAACCATTTTTCCCAATTAAGGCAAAACCAGAGTTAATACCATACTAACCTTTATTTTATTGGAACATGAAAGTACTGCCTATTCTAATAGCCTTTAAAAATTTTACAAGATAGGTTAAAATTTCTGCCATTTAGAACAAATAACCTATCTAGAAAACTTCGTTCAGCTACCAGGTGGTTCATTTTTCACATGAGACTTAATGAAAATGCAAAAACTGACTTGCACCCAAAATATTTAGTAAGATACAACCAGCAATTTCTGGGAAATTCTTTCCTTCTTTCCCTTCTGCTATAGAAGGAACAAGAAGTATAAAATAGTTGAAACATGGTTTATTAAGGAAGCTAAGCAGAAATTAATACTCTTCAAACATAAAAGTAATGTGTATCAAAATGTCCTCTAATCAATAAAGTTTAGATCTCATTTATTTAAGATATAAAACTAGTAAGATTTGGAGCTGTAACATAAAATCAACTTGCAGTTAAAACAAAGGTAGAGTACTTGCTTCAGCAGCACATACACTAAAACCAGAGCAATACAGAGAAGATTAGCATAGCCCCTGCCCAAAGATGACAAGTAAATTTGTGAAGCATTCCTCTTTTTTTTTTATTTTTTATTTTTGTAGAAACTGGGTCTTGCTATGTTGCCCAGGCTAGTCTCGAACTCTTGGCCTCAAGCAATCCTCCTGCCTCAGAGCACCCTCACCCCCAAAAAAGCACCATTTTAAAAATTTTATTAAAAAAAAAAAGGTAGAGTAAAATTCAATATCACAAATTCTAATTATTTTGTGTTAAGCTGGAAAAGTTTCTCAAACCTGTAAGAACTTAAGTTTACGGGGTTGGACACCGTGGCTCATGTCTGTAATCCTAGCACTTTGGGAGGCTGAGGCAGGTGAATCACCTGAGGCGAGGAGCTGAAGACAAACCTGGCCACCATGACAAAACACTGTCTCTACTGAAAATCCAGAAAATAGCCACACCTGTAGTCCCAGGTACTTGGGAGGCTGAGGCACGAGAATCACTTGAACCCGGGAGGCAGAGAGGTTAGTTACGGTGAGCTGAGATCTCTCCAGCGAGGGTGACAGAGTGATATTCCATCTAAAGTAAGTTTATGTAAGAGTTGTGACAAAAACTATTAAGGCCGGGTGCCGCAGCTCACGCCTGTAATCCTAACACTTTGGGAGGCCAAGGTGGGCAAATCACCTGAGGTCAAGAGTTCAAGACTAGCCTGACCAATGTTGTGAAACCCAGTTTCTACCAAAAATACAAAATTAGCCAGGTGTGGTGGCACATGCTTGTAATCCCAGTTACTCAGGAGGCTGAGGCAGGAGAATCACTTGAACCCAGGGGGTGGAGGTTGCAAAGAGCCAAGATGGTGCCATTGCACTTCAGCCTGGGAAACAAGAGCAAAACTCCGTCTCAAAAAAAAAAAAAAAATAGCTATTATTTTAATCCTCAGGAAAAACTCGCAGTTCAATTAAAAAGAAATTAAACCCAAGCCAAAATAGTATGTATTGTTTTACTAAATTCACCACAATCGCTTGGATTGAATAACTCTCCCAAGTTAAAAAAAAAAAAAAAATGTTGAGAGGCTGAAGCGGGCAGATCGTGAGGTCAGGAGATTGAGACCATCCTGGCTAACACAGTGAAACCCTGTCTCCACCAAAAATACAAAAAATTAGCCAGGTGTGGTAGCCCGCACCTGTAGTCCCAGCTACTCGAGAGGCTAAGGCAGGAGAATCCGAGAGGTGGAGGTTGCAGTGAGCAGACATCACACCACTGCACTCCAGCCTGGGCGTCAGAGCAAGACTCCTTCTAAAAAAAAAAAAAAATTTAAGTTTTGGAATAAAAATCTGCCTTTTTAAGAAGATGGCACCAAAAACAAAGGAGGAAGCCCTTGCCCACCCCAAAGCCAAAGTCAAAGCAAAGCCTTCAAAGGACAAGAAGGCAGTGCTGAAAGGCATCCACAACCAGACAAAATAATACCAGCCACCCACCTTCCAGTGGCCAAAGACAATGCAGCTCCAAAGGCAGTTCAAATATCCTAGGAAGAACACCCCCACAAAATACAAGCTTTATCATTTTGCCATTACCAAGGTCCCCTTGACCACTAAGTCAGCCATGAAGAAGACAACAACACATTTGTATTTACTATGGATGTCAAGATCAACCAGATCAAACAGGCTGTGAAGAAGCTCTATGACACTGGCATGGCCAAGGTAAACACACTCATCAGGCCTGATGGAGAGAAGAAGGTGTATGTTCAACTGGCTCCTAACTATGTTTTGAATGCTGCCAACAAAATTGAGATCACCTAAAATGAGTCCAGCTGGCTAATTATAATTTTTCTTACCAAGTTAAAAAAAAAAAATCTATAAAACTGCAGTCCTTAAATGAGGTAACAGATAAGTAAAAGGACTTGGCATACAGTAGAAGGTTGCAAAACATCCATGTAAGAAGTCCAACTACCCTGTATCACCAGATTAAGTCATCTGCATGGGAGGACTACCCAGCAAGAGGTATCAAAACCAAGTATTGGGAAGAGTGAGGAGTCCATGTAGGAGAGAGTATGGTAGCAGAAACGGAGACTGATAATATGCAGAGGGACTGATCAAATAAGTTAATATATTAAAGATACCTGGAGTCAGTTTTCCACTGTCAAGAAAAAGGTGTGAAAAAATAGAAAACAAGAATGAACCCTGTTCTGTTGAATCAGAATTAAAGATACCACTATGAATGAATGTCCTTTAATAAAGAAATACAAATGCAGCTTTAAATATATACATACATATTCCCTAGCTCTATCTACTAAGTGGGCCTAGGAGCAGAAAAATCCCAGTCGCAATAAGCACATCTAGCATGCAGATCTTGGCTTCTAAATACCATTCTCCACTAACAGGAACCAGGAATCCAAGTATCTTCCCACAAAATACCAATTACAAAGGGGAAAAGACGCCGGGTGCAGTGGCTCATGACTGTAATCCCAGCACTTTGGGAGGCGGAGGCAGGTGAATCACTTGAGGTCAGGAGTTCGAGACCAGCCTGGCCAATATGGTGAAACCCCATCTTTACTAAAAATACAAAATTAGCTGGACATGGTGACACGTGTCCGTAATTCCAGCTACTCAGGAGGCTGAGGCAGGAGAATCGCTTGAACCCAGGAGGTAGAGGTTGCAGTGAGCCGAGATCGCGCCATTGCACCAGCCTGGGCAACAGAGTAAGACTCCATCTCTTTAAAAAAAAAAAAAAAAAGTAAACTCATTACAAAGGGGAAAAGAATGACTTTACAGTGGGGTAGGCTGAATAACTGTTCCCCAAGATGTCCACATCCTCATACCTGGAACCAGTAAATATACTATCTTAAATGACAAAAGGGACTTTACAGATATGACTAAGTTAAGGATCTTGAAATAGGGAGATTATCATAGGAGGACCATAATCACAGGGGTACTTTTAAGAGGGAGGCAGGAGGGTCAAAGACAGAGGTGGTGATGTGACAATGGAAGCAGGTGCTGGAGTGATGCCCTTTTTAAAGATGAGGGAAGAATTACAAGCTAAAAGAACACAGGCTATCCACAGAAGCTGGAACAAGCAAGAAAACAGATTCTACCCTAGAGCCTCCAGAAGGAACGAGTCCTGCCAACATCATGAGTTTAGCCCAGTGAAACTGATTTTGGACTTCTGGCCTCTAGAATTGTTAAGAGAACAAATTTGTGCTGTTTTAAACCAATAACTTGGTGGTAATTTGTTACAGCAGCAATAGGAAACAAATATAGAACACCTAAACAGACACTACTTTAATCAAGTTATCAGTGAGTACTTCCAGAAAAAAAGACAACCTAAAATCATACACCACCTGACAGCATGCAATGAGAACACAGAATTGGTTTTGTGAAATTCCTGCCTAAGATACATAACCTGAGTCTAACAATGAGAGAACACCATACAACCCAAATTCAAGTTCATTTTACTAAATAACTGGTCTCTAAAGCATAGGGAAAAGTGAATAACCACTTCAGATTGAAGGAGACTAAAGAAACACATCAACTAAATGTGTTATGTGATTCTAAACTGGATTATTTTGCTATAAAGAATATCATTGAGAAAAGTGACAAAACCTAAATGGAGTCAATAATAAGGTGGCAGCAATGTTAACTTTCTGATTTTCATGGTTTAGTTATGAACACTTTTGAAAATACCATTGGTGGTTTTGTTTGTTTGTTTTTCGTTTTGAGACCAAGTCTCACTCTGTAGCCAGGCTGTGTGCAATGGTAAAATGTTGGCTCACTGCAGCCTCCGCCTCCCGGGTTCGAGAGATTCTTCTGCCTCAGCCTCCCAAGTAGCTGGGACTACAGGCATGTACTACCATGCCCAGCTAATTTTTTGTTTAATAGGGATGGGGTTTCACTGTGTTAGCCAGGATGGTCTCGATCTCCAGGATGGTCTCAATCTCCTGACCTCATGATCCGCCCACCTCGACCTCCCAAAGTGCTAGGATTACAGGCGTGAGCCACCACACCCAGCCTGGCGATTTTTAAATATGTATTTTATTAAATTAAGCCTCTACAGTCTCCCACTTTCAAGTATAAAATCAAGGAAACATTTGATGAGGTTTTATAACAACAACGCTAAAGGCTGTTTATGAAGCAATTTGATCTATTCAAAGGTATGATGTTCTAATGTTCCTGGCCAAGAGAAAGTACATGTGGCTTTCAGCCCCTTATTCTTGAGGGCCACACAATGTGTGCAGGGACCTTGTATGTCCCACTCTTCCAACCTAAAGATGAAATCTTAACCTTTTAGGAGAGTATTAAGTCAATCAGTAAGTACTACAGGCCACAGTTTATACATTAACATAGTAGCAGTTAGATGTCCAGCAAAACTAAATATTCATGGTACACATTCCAAATCTCTGTATGAAGGACCTCAAGTCAAAGGAACTATTACAAGTCAAGTTCTTCCAGACAGTTTTTTAATAAGACACTTAACAGAATAAAATGAAGGTCACTCATAAACTTCTTGTTCATTAAATTACTGTTTTCATGGCCACTAAAAATTACATTAGGAGTATCAGTAACATATCATTTTTAAAGAAATTATTCATATTTATAGAAACAGGAAATCCTAGGATCATAAAACAACATAAACAATGTATCATAATTGCTGTCAGCAGCTGAACTTTATATAATAAAGCTGCAGGGATAATCTAGATTTGGGTTATGGCTGTGCTTCATAAACCATATAGTGCCTTTGCTATTAACAGTCACTCTGTCCATGCTAGATGATCTGCCAGTCAGCAGTATTACTGAGTGAATTCTTAGCACCATAATCATAGAACCCAAAAAGGTGAAGGAATGTTAGCCAGAGTTAAAAGCTTCAAACCTGTTTGCCTGCTTATCACATAGTATCCAACAGTTTTTCGACCCTTGTCTCCTTCCCGCCCTCCTCCCTCTAGGAGACCCCAGTGTCTATTGCTGCCATTGTTATGTCCATGTGTGTCCAATGTTTAGCTCCCACTTGTGAGAACATGCAGTATTTGGTTTTCTGTTTCTGCATTAATTCACTTAGAACAATTCACTTAGAATAATAGCCTCCAGCTGCATTCATCCTTTATAGGACATGATTTCATTCATTTTAATGGCTATGTAGTATTCCACAGTGTATATGTACTACATTTTCTTTATCCACTCCATCATTGATAGCCACCTGGGTTGGTACCATGTCTTTGCTATTGTGAGCAGTGCTGCAAAGAACATGGATGCACATGTCTTTTTGGTAGAACAATTTCTTTTCTTTCAGATATATACCCAGTAATGGGATTGCTGGGTCAAATCACAATTCTAACTTCTTTGAGAAATCTGCAAACTACTTTCCACAGTGGCTAAACTAGTCTATATTCCCACTAGCAGTGTATAAGTGCTCCCTTTTTTCTGCAGTCTCGCTAGCGTCTGTTGTTTTTTTGACTTTTTTATCATAGCCATTCTGACTGGTGTGAGATGATATCTCACTGTGGTTTCCATTTGTATTTATCTGATTAGCGATGTTGAGCATTTTTCATGTTTCTTGCCCACTTAAAAAGAAGAACAGTTCTTCTTTTAAGAAATATTCATGTCTTTTTCCCACTTTTTAATGGGGTTGTTTATTTTTTACTTGTTGAATTAAGTTCCTTATGCATTCTGAATATTAAACCTTTGTTGGAGGCATATAGTTTGTAAATATTTTCTCTCATTCTGTAGGTTGTCTGTTTACTCTGTTGATAGTTTCTTTTGCTGTACAGAAGCTCTTTTAATCTAATTAGGTCCACTTGTCAATTCTTGTTTTTGCTGCAGCTGCAGAGCTGACATTTTAAAATAATTCCCTCTCTTTTAAATGCGTCCAAAGAAAGCTTTAAAAACACAGCAATTTCATACCCATCCTCATCCATTTACAAAAATTTATGAACAAGTCCTTCATTCTACTTCTCCCATATAATTTTATCCTAATGTAATATATTTCATGCTGGTGAGTAAAAAAAAAAAAAAAAAAATTTTTTTTTTTTGAGACAGGGTCAGGCTAGACTACATCACCACAGTTCACTGCATCCTCAACCTCCCAGGCTCAAGCAATCCTCCCATCTCAGCCTCTGGAGTGCCTGTGACTATAGAAACATGCCATCATGTCTCGCTAATTTTTTTTTTTTTTTTGGTAGAGACAAGTTCTGTGTTGCCCAGGCTGGTCTCAAACTCCTGGGCTCAAGCAATCCTCCCTCTGCAGCCTTCCAAAGTGCTAGGATTACAGGTGTGAAACACCACATCTGACCCCATTAAGTCATTTCTCTCTCTTTTTTTTTTTTTTTTTTTGAGATGGAGTCTCACTCTGTCGCGCAGGCTGGAGTGCAATGGTACGATCTCAGTTCACTGCAACCTCCGCCTCCCAGGTTCAGGTGATGCCTCAGCCTCCCGAGTAGCTGGATTAGGTAAGCACCACAACGTCCGGCTAATTTTGTATTTTTAGTAGAGATGGGGTTTCCCCATGTTGGCCAGGCTGGTCTCAAACTTCTAACCTCAAGTGATCCACCTACCTTGGCCTCCCAAAGTGCTGGGATTACAGGCATGAGCAACTGTGCCCAGCCAGCACCAGTAAGTCATTTCTTAAAATACCGAAATACGCTTCCTAAAATTACTTTTTTAATTCCCTGTGTCTATAAAGTACACCCCAATTTTTTTGTTTTAAAAATGTTCAAGCCATCATAAAAGTTGAAAGAATATTACAACGGTCAGGAATATTACAATTTTAGGAGGCTGAGGCAGGAGGATCACTCAAGCTCAGGGGTTCAAGTCTAGCCTGGGCAACAAAGGGAGACCTTATCTCTACAAAAAAAATTAAAAATTAGCTGGGCATAGTGATACACACTTAACAGTCACAGCTACTCAGGAGACTAAGGCAGGAGAATCACTGGAGACCAGCAGTTAGAGGCTGTAGTGAGCCAGGATCACATTACTGCAGCTCAACCTGGGCAATGGTCCGAGACAGTGTCTCAAAGAAAAAAAACAACTAACACTTATTTTTGAAAATAAAAAGTATACTTCTGCCAGTATGGCTCAATGTTTGGTAAAATAGCTTTATCTTATACTTCAAGTATATGTTGTCAAAACCTAAAGCTACAGATTAGCTTATTTGATTTATAGAAAATATACACCATGTAACCTAATTAGCAAAGGCAGTTCTCATTATTAAACTAACCAACCAAATCAAACTATCAAAAAAAGGCTGGACGCAGTAGCTCATGCCTGTAATCCCAGCACTTTGGGAGGCCTAGGCAGGCAGATCGCTTGAGGTCAGGAGTTCAAGATCATCCTGGCCAACATGGCAAAACCCCATCTGTACTAAAATACAAAAATTAGCCAGGTGTGGTGGTGGGCGCCTGTAATTCTACTTGTGAGAATAAAGCAAGAGAATAGCTTGAACCCAGGAGGTGGAGGTTGCAGTGAGCCGAGATCACTGCACTCCAACCCAGGTGACAGAGTGAGACTGTCTCAAAAAATAAAAAATAAAAATAATTTTTAAAAAACTTTTAAAAATCTTCCTTTAATCATGGTTTGTTTCCCAGAATATTTCAAAATACAGAAGGCATGAAAATGATAATTTGGAAGTGAAAAATTGGGAATTATGGCTCTAGACCACCAAAAACAAAAGTCATCCAGTAACCTTAATCGTTATGCTTCTAACTTGAATCTGAATAGTTAGCCATAATGTGTCATTCTCAAGGCCAGTTCAGAACGATCTGGATTTGGAATATAGGCTTCATAAGACTAAATATTGTTCACCATCACCACCACCCAGGATATACAACCACAAATTACCTAAATCAGAAGAATTACAGAAATGTGGGTTCATCTTACACCTATCCACTATGCATACTCTGGCAATGGAGAAGGGAACCTAGAAGGCAACTGAAAATGTTCTTCAACAACAACAACAACAAAACCCCAGATCACAGCAGAACCACCCCTCTACCACCAAAGTTTACGATTCTCAGGGATGCCTGAACAATCTAAGCGCAAACCAATGCAAACCAAGTAGTTCAAATAAATCAAGAGCTCTGTCTTCCTTAAGCTGGTACTTGACTGGACAGCAGCATACAATTATATCATATACATACTATCTCTTTTTCTTTTCCTTTTATGGTACTGAAATAAGTACTACAGAGCAGGGCTTTTCCATGTCAGCACTAGCGACATTTTAGACTACACAATTCTTATAATTCAATGTTTCTGTGCATTTTAGGATGTCTGGCAGCATCGTGATCTCTACCCACTAGATGCCAGGAACAGCTCCCCAGTGGAGACCAAAAAAATCTTCAGAAATTCACAAATGTCCTCTGGAAAACGAAATTGCCCCTTATTTAAACCACACACACACACACACAGCTACAGAGGGTTCATGAAAAGCAAGTTAAATGATATGACCTACGTTATCAGGAACACAGGGAAAAGAAACATAGGAAAGGTTGGCAGAATAAACAGATGAAAAGGCAACAATTATCTTTTCCCATTCTCCTAAAAGTATTATTTAAACAAACAAATAAAAAAGATTCGCTGCAGTATCTTTGAGTACTTACCTGGAAGTAGGGGAGGGAAGAAGGGAGAGGAGTACCTGAGGAGCTTCATTATTAATTTGCTAACCACGCTGTTAGCTCTGTCCTCCTTTTTCTTTTAACCTTAATCTTATAGTGATAATCCATAACCTAAGTAAAGGTTAACCAAAAACAGGTTAAAAAAAAAAGAGAGAGAAAATAGAAGAGAAACTCAAGTACTAGGAAAGTAAAGAATGCTAGCTAAGAAGGAAAGGCAACTTAACACAATTATAAGGATGTTTAAAGTCCCAACTGAACTTTAAACACCACATACCCCAAAGTAAAAACAATTCACTAAGCTGAAAGGGCCTCTGGAGATAAATACACAGAGTGTCTTGCTCAAGATTTCAATGCTAGCCAGAGATTGTTTTAATAAGATATTGGGTGTTAATATAAATTCAAAAAAAAAATTTGAGCCTGGGCAACATAGCAAGACGTCATCTCCACAAAAAAAAAAAAATTAACCAGGTGTGGTGGCACACACCCATAGTCCCAGCTACTTGGGAGGCTGAGGCAGAAGAATCAGCTCCTGAGCCCAGGAGGTCAAGGCTGCAATGAGCCATGATCATGCCACTGCCCTCCAGCTTGGGCAACAGAGTGAGACCCTGTCAAAAAAAGAAAGAAAGAAAGAAAGAAAATTTGGCATACTGTGCAAGAGAAAAGAATCTACCAATCCAACATCCAGATAGTAACCATTAATATCATTTTAGTATGTTTCCTTTTTAGTCCTATTTAGGAGAATTATCTGGAAAGGGGAAAGGAGACAGGAGAGTCGGCAAAGTTGAGAGTACACCCTCAGAAGAGAAACAGCTCTGTGAATAAGGAAGCTCCAGCAACTGACCTCCCAGGGAATGAGCTTCCCTCAATTACAGAGCTGCCCTGCTGCTTCAATCAAGGCCTGTAAGGGCTTTTTGCAGTGTTGACAATACCTGGTGCTTATCCCCACTGCAGAAGCTGCCCAAGTCAGTTTCTCAAAGAGAAAAACAGGGCATATAAAAGCCTACTTAAGGGTAGCACTCTATGATGTATCAGTGTAAAAATTGAAAGCGGCAAAAATAAAAAGCTGAAGTTTGTGTTAAGGTCACATTAGCAGTAATATTTAATTTTTCAAATTTCTAAACATTTCCCCATGTTTAGATCATTACAAATATCACTTATGACTACTAATAACCAAATGAATAAAGATACCATAATACACCTACCGTTCTACAATTAGATAGATAAAATGTTTCTCAATTTCTTGGTATTACAGATATCTTTGGTCCTGTAAGTATTCAGAACACTCTATCCTTAGAACACAGCCCCAGAAGTATAAGGTTTAAGAGCTTATAAACAGAAGTACAAGGTTTAAGAGCTTTAACACTTTTATAACTCCTTTTTAAAAAAGGCAGTAGGACTACACACATTCTTTTCAGCAGTTTGCCCGTGGGCACCACCATTCTTCAGCAGCCACTACTAAAGCCAATTCTAACTCCTCTGTACTGAAGTTCAAGGGCAGAGAATGTATCTTACACACACTGTTCACCCCTCCTCTTTCCAGTTGCCTGGAATAGAGGAGGCACTATATAAATATTTCTTGAAGATGATGAACTCCCTTATTTAACAAATATTTGGTGAATATCCACTATGTACCAGAACTTTTCCAGACACTGAGGATACAGAGGAAAACAAAACAAAAAACCCTGCTCTCAAAGACCATAGCAATAAAAAGGTAAATTATATAGTACAGTTAACCCTTGAACAACCTTGGGATTAGGGTCCCTCTCCCTATCCTCTGCGCAGTCACAAATCTGCATATAACTTTTGGCTCCCCCAAAACTTAACTACCAATATCCTACTGTTGACTGGAAGCCTTACGAATAACACAAACAGTTGATTAACACATAATTTTGTATATGTATTATATACTGTATGCTTACAATAAAGCTAGAAAAAAGACAATGTTGAGAAAATACATTTACAGTACTAGACTGTATTTATTAATACCTTAAGTTTATATCATCTCTTTATAAGCTGCAGAACTCAATCTACAGTACATATCAAGAAATTCAAATTTTTCTTGTATTGTCATGACTTTTTCTTCTTCTTGGGAGCACTTTCAGCATCACTAGTGGCATTTTGTATGAGACCCATGGTGTTATTCAAGGTTTATGGTATTGCACTAAATACAAAGAAAAATACAAGAGAACCTCAAGAGATCCCTTTTTATGGTGATATGGAATTTACTGAAGGAACAAATTGCTCATGCAGAGATGATTAGCTTCACACAAAGTTTTAAGTGGATACTCACAACACTTGAGCTCATTGCAATAGCAAAAAAGGTGACTATAAAATTATTACAGTAGTACAGTATACACTAGTTAATTTTATGCAGTTATGATTTAATACTACATTTCTCTCAACTACAAAGGTTCCATGTCCTGTCTATAGTGTTTGTGTGCCTAAGTTTTGATACATTTTACCTTTTACAATAGATGTGTTTTTTTTTATGGTACCAAATGATAAAACAGACTAGTATTTTAAAACTACATATATTTTATGCATTTATAACATACCTTTTTCCTAATTTCTTTTTGATTATTTCTAGACTACAATTCTTCTGCAAAATTTTTCAAATTGTTACAAGTCTCCAAAAAGTTTTCTAATATATTTTCTGAAAAAAAAATCCACATATTAAGTGGACCTACATAGTTCAAACCCACGCTGTTGAAGGGTTGAGAGAAAATCAGTGAGGAGGGGTTAAGAAAGAAACACTGCAATTTAAAATAGGATGCTCAGGGAAGATGGCACCTAAGCAAAAACAACAGAGATTAGGAAGAGGTAATGTGACTATCTAGAGGAAAAGCATTCCAGGCAAAGGAAGCAGCAACAGTCAAGATCTGAAAGAAAGAGTGTGCTTCATGGTGTTCAAAAGTGCAATAAGGCAGCTATGGCTGGAATGGAAACAGCAAGGTGATCAAAAAGATCATGAAGGACTTTACAGGATACTCCCTAAGACGAGCTTCTATTCAGATTGAGACAGAGAGCCCTGAAGAGTTCTGAGCAGAAGTTCTATGAGCTGACTTCTGCTCTAAAAGGTTCCCTGCTAATATTTTCAGAAAAGGCTACATTCAGCCAGGGTAGAAACAGACTAGTTAGGAGACTAATGACAATCTAGGCAATAAACCAGGACAGTAGTGTTGGTGGAACAATGAGAAACGGTCAGACAGGATGTATTTCAAAGGTAGAGCCAAAAGAACATGCTAATAGTCTGAAAGTGGAGTATGAGAAAGAGATGAATCAAGAATAACTTCCAATCAAGTTCACCAGAGCTTAAAGGTAAAAGTTTAAATAAAAAATTAAAAAGTAAAATAAAGAATGACTCCCAAGACTTCTTTCCTAAACGGCTGAAAAAGACAGTTGTGATTAACTGAGATAAAGGTTACGGCTCAAAAAGGTTGCTGAGGTGGGGGGGAGAAAGTAATCCTATCAATTATGTGCATATTAATAGGAAAAGCTCTATTAGATATCCAAATGGAAATGTAGATTAAGCACTTACACACTCAAGTCTGGAGTTGGAGAAAAGAAGTTCAGGCAGGGCTAGGTGCAGTGGCTCACGCCTGTAATCCCAGCACTTTGGGAGGCTGAGGTGGGCAGATCACTTGAGGTCAGGAGTTCGAGACCAGGCTGGCCAACATGGTGAAACCGTCTCTACTAAAATATAAAAATTAGCAGGGCATGGTTGTGTACACCTGTAATCCTAGCTACTCAGGAAGCTGAGGCAGGAGAATTGCTTGAACCTGGGAAGAGGCGGTTGCAGTGAGCCAAGATCATACCACTGCATTCCAACTGAGATGACAGAGTAAAACTCTGTCTCCAAATGGGGGAAAAAAAAAAAAAAGAAGAGTCCAGCCTGGAAATAGAAATTTGGGAGTCCAGGAGTCCTCATCATATGGGTTATATTTAAAGCCATTAGATTGGATGAGATCACCAAGTGGTGTAACTGTGATGAAAATGTTAAGGACTCAGCCTTGAAGTATTCTAATATTGAGAGGCCATCACAGTTAAACTATGTTCAGTAAGTTACCCCCCACAAAAAAAGGATTCAACCTTTACATCTATGGCCAATTGATTTTTGACAAGGTTACCAAGCCATTCAATGTTGAACAGTCTCTTCAACAAATGGTGCTGAGACAACTGGATTTCTACATGGAAAAGAATGAAGTTAGACCCCCTTCTGACATCATTTACAAAAATTACCTCAAAATGGATCAAAGACATAAATATAAGAGCTGAAGCCATAAATCTTTTAGAAAAAAAAAAACATAAAAATAGATTTTTATTAGCCTGGAGTTGCCAGAGGATTCTCAGATATGACACCAAAAGCATGAACAACAAAAGAAAAAAAATAAATAAACTGGACTTCATCAAAATTAAAAGCTTTTGGGTTTTGGTTCATCGAAGGACATCATCAAGAAAGTAAAAAGTGAACCTATGAAATGGGAGAAAATATTTGCAAATTTTTGTCTAATAAGAGATTCATATCTAGAACACATTAAAAAAAGATAATCCAATTTAAAAATGGTAAAGGATTTAAACAGACATTTCTCCAAAGACAAATAGCCAACATGAAAAGATGCTCAACATCATCAGTCATTAGGAAAATACAAACCCAAACCATAATGAAATACACTTCAAATCTATCATTTAATTTTTTTTTAATTAAAAAAATAATTCAGCCAGGCACAGTGGCTCACGTCTATAATCCCAGCACTTTGGGAGGCCGAGGCGGGTGGATCATGAGGTCAAGAGATCAAGACCATGCTGGTCAACATGGTGAAACCCCGTCTCTACTAAAAATACAAAAATTAGCTGGGCATGGTGGCACGTGCCTGTAGTCCCAGCTACTTGGGAGGCTGAGGCAGGAGAATTGCTTGAACCCAGGAGGCGGAGGTTGCGGAGAGCCGAGATTGTGCCACTGCACTCCAACCTGGGTAATAAAAGCAAAACTCCGTCTCCAAAAAAAAAAAAAAAAAAAATACAAAAATACAAAAATTAGCAGGACATGGTGGCAAGCACCTGTAATCCCAGCTACTGGGGAGGCTAAGGCAGGAGAAATGCTTGAACCCAGGAGACAGAGGTTGCAGTGAGCTGAGACTGTGCCACTGCACTTCAGCCTGAGCAAGAAATCGAGACTGTCTCCAAAAAAAAGATTATTAGCTATAATTTTTATATATAATTTTTAAATTAAATTTTACAAATTAAATTTCAATTTTAAAAGTTTTAAAAAATTATTAGTTATCGGCCAAGCACAGTGGCTCACGTCTATAATACCAGCACTTTTGGACACTGAGGCAGGTAGATCACCTAAGATCAGGAGTTTGAGACCAGACTGGCCAACGTGGCGAAACCCTGTCTCTAGTAAAAATACAAAAATTAGCCAGGCGTGGTGGCAGATGCCTATAATCCCAGCTACTCGGGAGGCCGAGGCAGGAGAATCACTTGAACCTGGGAGGTAGAGGTTGTGGTGAGCCGAGATCGCGCCCCTGCACTCCAGCCTGGGTGACAAAGTGAGACTTCATCTCAAAAAAAAAAAAAAATGTTCAAAATTAGCTAGGCATGGTGGTGTGCACCTGTAGTCCAGCTACTTGGGAAGCTAAGGCAGAAGAATCGCTTGAACCCGGGAGGCAGAGGTTGCAATGAGCCAAAGATCACGCCACTGCACTCCAGCCTGGGCGACAAAGCTAGACTCCATCTCAAAAAAGAAACAAAAACAAAAATTATTAGCTATAATTTTATATATAATTTTTATATAGTTATGAGCTAATATCATAGCTATACATTATTAGCTATAATTTTTCTAAAAAACATAAAACAACAAGCACTGGAGAGGATGGAACATTGCTTAGAACATAACATGGAGTTCACAACCAGCCTGGGCAACATAGGGAAACCTCATCTCTATTTTAAAAATAACAAATGTAAAACGGTGCAGCCACTATGGAAAACAGTTTGGTGATTCCTCAAAAAGCTAAACATAAGGCCGGGCATGATGGCTCACGCCTGTAATTCAGCCCTTTGGGAGGCCAAGCAGGCGGATCACTGGAGGTCAGGAGTTGGAGACCAGCCTGGCCAACATGGTGAAACCCCATCTCCACTAAATACAGAAAAATTAGCCAGGCTTGGTGGTGCATGCCTGTAGTCCCAGCTATTCAGGAGGCTGAGGCAGAAGAATTGCTTGAACCCAGGAGGTGGAGGCTGCAGCAAGCTGAGATCACGCCATTGCACTCCAGCCTAGGTGACAGAGTTAGACTCCATCTCAAAAAAGAAAAAAAAAGAAAAAAAGCTAAACACAGAATTATCACATGATCCAACAATTCCACTCCTAGGAATATTCTCGAAAGAACTGACTGACAAGGTTCACCGCACCATTATTCACAATAGCCAAAGGGTGGAAACTGCCCAAGTGTTCAGCAAATAAACAAAATGTGGTATATGCTACAATGAAATATTATTCAGCCATAAAAGGAATGAAGTTCTGACACATACTACAACATGGATGAACCTTGAAAACATTATGCTAAGTAAAATATGCCAGACACAAAAAGACAAATTTTTATGATTCTACATATATGAAATATCTAGAACAAACAAACTTATGGAGAAAGAAAGTAGAGAAACTGTTCAGCTGGGCATACCAGGTTTTCCATGATTTAAATCTACTTTTTGGTCTTTTCTCACATTTTTTCACTCTATGAACCCCGGCTCCAACTAATTTGATATGTACTTTGAACACGTTCCATACTCATGCTATTTCTTCTTTGCAGTCTTCTTCCCCTCCCCCTTTCTACTCATTAAAATCTTTACCCTTCAAAACATGATGTAGGCTGAAACTTGAAAAAAAAAAAAGATTAAAAATCTTCCTTGTCCTTAAAAGGCTAGTCAAGACCGGGCATGGTGGCTCATGCCTGTAATCCAAGCACTTTGGAGGCCAAGGTAGGCGGATCACCCGAGGTTGGGAGTTCAAGACCAGCCTGACCAACATGGTGAAACCCCATCTTAAAAAAAAAAAAAAGGCTAGTCAAAAATCCACCTACTCTGCAAAGCCTTTCTTGACCTCTGGATCCCCGCTACCATAGACAGCCAACTAGATGCAAATACCTCATCCAACTAACCTCCACAGCACTTGTTTTCACTTCTCTTACATTTTCTTTCTTGTGTTCTACATACAATAATCCGTGCATTTGTCTAATCCTAATCCTCTCACCCCACCTGGGTTACAAATTCTACCAAAACAAGACTATGTTTATACTGCATTCATCTTTGTATCATCTGCAGTACCTGTACTGTGAAACAGTGAACGCTCAATCAAGAACTACTAGAATGAAACAAAAACCTAAAGCAAAAAAAAATTTGGAGTCTACACGAGAAAATTCCTTCAGCTATACTGACATAAACACAATTCCAAAATGTAAAGAACATCTTTTTAAAAGAACGAACAGAAATGCCTTTCAAAGAAACAATGTGATGGTGAAATAGTGTAACAACATTTGTCATCAATAAAGTCTGGTAATAATAGGAAACATTTTAAAAAGGAAGTCCAAGCACAACATGAATACATTTGTAATCACCTTCTTTATGTCTGAATAAAAAGTATGATTAAGGGAACAAGCATCTGAGAAAAGAAAATAAGCCTATCTTTGTTTCTCAGATCCTCCCAAAATCAAGTGGATATGCAACTAAACAAAAGCAATTTTATATAATCCAGGGGGTTTTGGAGGGGTTTGTTGTTGTTGTTGTTTAAGTTTTTATTTTTTTAGACAGAGTCTCACCCTGTCACCCAGGCTGGAGTGCAGTGGCACGATCTCAGCTCACTGCATCCCTGCCTCCCAGGTTCAAGCAATTCTCCTGCCTCAGCCTTCCAAGTAGCTGAGATTATAGGTGCCCAACTAATTTTTTTGTATTTTAAGTAGAGATGGGGTTTCATCATGTTGGCCAGGCTGGTCTCAAACTCCTGGCCTAAAACAATCCATGTGCCTCAGCCTCTCAAAGTGCTGGGATTACAGGTGTGAGCCACTGCGCCGGGCCAACATAATGCAGTTATTAATTCAATGTCACCACATCTATAAAACCTTCATGCTGCCCTATAATTCCTACTGCCAAGTTCCCAACTGCTTTCCTCTGTATAGGACTTAAGTGTGTATATGCTGCATGTCTGATACACCCCTCTGTCAGGATAGAACAAAGAGGGAATGACTTTTTAAAACAATTTAAACTTTTCTCAGATCTCTAATACTCCTTCAAGAGCCTTAGAAAACTATAAGCTCTATACAATGGGAGGCTAAGACAGGTGTATCACCTGAGGTCAGGAGTTCAAGACCAGCCTGGCCAACATGGCAAAATCCCATCTCTACTAAAAATACAAAAATTTGCCAGGCATGGTGGTGGATGACTGTAATCTCAGCTAGTCAGAAGGCTGAGGCAGGAGGATCACTTGAACCTGGGAAGCAGAGGTTGTAGTGAGCCAAGATCGTGCCACTGCACTCCAGCCCAGGCAAGACTCTGTCCCAAAAAAAAAAAAAATCGACTATAAGCACTGAACATGAACTTTAAGACATATCCCTTTGAATACAAAGCTGATACAAGTTAGTTTTTTCTAATGTTAAAAAACACAGCCTTGGTGACATAGTGAAACCCTGTCTACAAAAATCAGCTGGGCATGATAGTGTGCCTGCAGTCCCAGCTACTTGGAGGCTAAGGCAGGAGGATCGCTTGACTCCAGAGACAGAGGTTGCAGTGAGCTGAGATCATGTGACTACACTCCAGTCTGGGTGACAGAGTGAGACATTGTCTCCAAAAAAACAAAAACACTATCGGGCAAGAAGTTATTGTCAAAAAAAAAAAAAAAAAAAAAAAAACCACACACAAAAAAACCAAGACACTCAACCGGAGACTGAGATAACCCATCCTACTGTAATTACGACTCTACAGAGTGCCCGTGTGCACGTGTAGTTCTAGCTACTCAGGAGCCTGAGGCAGGAGGATGGCTCAGCCCAGGAGATTGAGGCTGCAGTGAGCAGTCATGGTGCCACTGCACTCCAAACTGGGTAACAACTTGAGACTCAGTCTCAAAAAAAAAAAAATTTCATCTCCATTCTCTTCCCTGCACTTAATCCAAATTTATCATTGGGCCAATCACCAAACAGCTTTTAAAATGACAAGAAATAAGTAATGATGGAAATGAGTGAAAATTCCAAATCTGCACTCCACTCTCATTCTCTCCTCAGTACTTATATTCAATAAACAGTCCAAGCTTTCTTAGAATTCTCTTTCTAATCTGACTATTTCACTACATCCTAATCTGTCACTGGAACAAGCCTCTGAAATGGACACCCCATCCCCATCTAGTTTCCCACCCAGCCATCACCAACCTTCCCCTCCACCCACCAAACCATTCTCCACACAATGCTCCACAAAAGCCAAACTGACCATGTTTTATTATTATACTTTAAAACCTCCACTGCTTACCACATAACTTACAGGATAAAGTATAACCCTCTTAAAGTAGCTGACTTGGTCGTAAGAGCCAATCACATTCACATCTTTGCCATTTACCAAACACCTCCACACTTTCGCATAATGCCCTTATCCCACTTACCTTTTAAGACCTGTCTCATGAAACACTTCCTCAAATCCTAAAATATAATCATTTACTCCTTCTTATGTGCTCTCACAGCACTTTCCACTACCAGCCCTTTTAACACACATCATAATGTGTTATACTTATTTAATTACAGGAGGCAGCAGAGAGTACTGGCTAACAAGAGACACTTTGGCATAAGACAGAGTTGAGTCCAACACACAATCTGGTAGCTATATGACTTTAGGAAAGTTGGCAACCTCCTCTAGAACTCAGTTTTCTCATAAATAAAATGAGATAATATGTTAATCTAGCTCAAAGTGCTACCATGAGCACATTCACCCTACCCACCTTCAGGCTAGCAAACATTCACTGAACAGCAGCAGAGCTGAGTCTAGAGGAGAAAGACCATGGTTATCTATCTCAGACTGAAGGGGGAAGTGGGTTTTACTTCTCCAGGAAGGGGCTATGTCTAAAGTTACAGAGGATTCCAGGAGAAACACCAGGAATCTATCTCCCTATCTAGACAACAATTCATTGGCAGCATGTGTCTTACATAACTATTTTGTAACTCTGGAGTCTGCTGAAGGTTTGCAACTTTCAGGGAAAGGCTTGGAGGGTAAATTATGAAGACTTTTGGTCAATTTTAGTTCCTTGGTTTGTACCTCCATGTTGGGGCTCAGTGATACCTAAAATATGGCATTTTGACATGCTGAACTGAAGAAGCCTCAAGGTCTCTCTAACTTTTCTCCCTGCCCTCCTGATGCCCCTCACCATATCCTAAAGCCTTCATTTGCCTAAGATTCAGACCCACCAAAAGGAACAACTGCTTTTCTTCTCCTCCTGTAATCAAGAAGGTAACCACACCTAAACAGACTCTTTCACAACATAATGTACAAGTTAATCTCTGTTCCCTGATCCATTTCCTAGCAATCCTATCAACAGAATTCCTCTTCTCCCCCTTCTCATACCTGTTTCAGCAGGATGGTATATAAGCTTCTGAACCACAATGGGGTGTAAGGAATCACTTTTTAGTTCGTCCCATGTACACATTAAATATATTTGTATGCCTTTACTCCAATTAATCTGCCTTGTCTGAGTTGATTTTGCAGCAAATCTTCAGAGGGCAAAAGGGAAGTTTCCCTTGGCTCCTATATCCACATTTTGTTTTCTAATAATAAATGCATTTAAATGAATTATTAGTTTATGCTTTGGGGCACACAATGTATAAAGATGTAAGTATGTGAAATCAAACACTGAATCATGTGGAGATAGAGCTATAAAAGAGCAGAGTTTGCATATGTCAAAGTTAAACTGGTATAAATTGAAATTACAGTATTTAGGATGTTTAATGGAACCCCTATGGTAACCACACAAAAAGTAACTATAGAATATACTCGAAAGAAAATGAGGTGTAAGCAGTGGCTCATGCATGTAATCCCAGCAGTTCGAGAGGCCAAGACGCAGATCACCTGAGCCCAGGAGTTTGAGACAAGCCTGAGCAACATGGCAAAACCCAGTCTCTATTTAAAAACAAAAGAAAAGAAAAAGAAAGAAAGAAAATGTAAAGAAATGTAAACATTTCACTAAAAAAAAAAAAAAAAATCAGCTAAACAAAAAAAACATAGTAATCCAGGAAATAAGAAACAAAAGGCTATATACCTATAGAAAACAAATAGCAAAATGACATTAGTCCTTTTTATTTTATGTGTGTGACAGGGTCTTGTTCTGCCAACCAGGTTGAGGTGCAGTAACATGATCATAACTCACTGCAGCCTCGATCTCCTGGGCTCAAGTGATCCTCCTGCTTCAGCCTCCTGAGTAGCTAGGACTAAAGATGCACGCCATCATGCCTGGCTAATTTTTTTTTTTTTTAATTGTTTGTAGGAACAAGGTCTCATTATGTTGCCCAGGCTGGTTCAAACTCCTGGACTCAAGTGATCCTTCCACCTCAGCCTCCGAAAGTGCTGGGATTACAGGAATGAGACATTACACCTGGCCCTCCTTCCTTAACAGTAATTACTTTAAATGTAAATGGTTAAATGTTACAATCAAAAGACTGGCAGAATGGATTAAAAGCACCTGACCCAACTACATGCATCTATAAGAGACTCACTTTAGATCCAAAGACACAAACAGACTGAAGGTGAAAGATGGAGAAAAAAATATTCCATGCAAATAGTAACCAAAGGATAGCAGGGTGGTAACTACACTAATGTTAGACAAGATAGACTTTAAAACAGAAAACATTACAAGAGATAAAAGACATTACATATTAGTAAGAGGGTCAATATAGCAAGAAGATATAACATTTATAAACATTTATGTATCTAAAGACCATCAAAATATACAATGTAAAAACAAACAGAACTGAATAGAGAAACAGACTGCTACAATAATAGTTTAAGACTTCAGACCAGGAGCATTGGCTCATGCCTGTAATCCCGGCACTTTGGGAGGCCGAGGCGGACAGATCACGAGGTCAAGAGATCGAGACCATCCTGGCCAACACAGTGAAACCCCAATCTCTACTAAAATACAAAAATTAGCTGGGCATGGTGGCACGTGCCTGTAGTCCCAGCTACTCGGGAGGTTGACACAGGAGAATCACTTGAACCCGGGAGGCAGAAGTTACAGTGAGCCAAGATCGCACAACTGCACTCCAGCCTGGCACCTGGGAACAGAGGGAGACTCTGTCTCAAAAAAAAAAAGAAAAGAAAACAAAAAAGACTTCAATACATCCTCCACCCCAATAATGGATAGACAACCAAACAGAAGATACGGAAATACAAACCAGCTAGACCTAATAGACATATGTAACTACCCAACAGCAGCAGCACACACACTGTTCTCAAGTGCCCATGGGACGTTTTGCAGGAGAGACTATATGTTAAGCCACAAATTAAGTCTCAGTATATTTTAAGACAGATACTACACAAAGTATCTTCTCTGTTAAACCTGGGTTTAATGTTAAAAGAAAAAAATAGTGTCCAGGCACGGTGGCTCATGCCTGTAATCCCAGAACTTTGGGAGGCCAAGGCGGGCGGATCACAAGGTCAAGAGATCGAAACCATCCTGGCCAACATGGTGAAACCTCGTCTCTACTACAAATACAAAAATTAGCTGGGCATGGTGGCGTGCGCCTGTAGTCCCAGCTACTTGGGAGGCTGAGGCAGGAGAATTGCTTGAACCTGGGAGGCGGAGGTTGCGGTGAGCCGAGATTGCACCACTGCACTCCAGCCTGGCGCCTGGCAACAGTGAGACTCTGTCTCAAAAAAAATAAATAAATAAATAAATAATAAATTTTAAAAAAGACAAAGTATCTTCTCTGACCATAACAGATACTACACAAAGTATCTTCTCTGTTAAACCTGGGTTTAATGTTAAAAGAAAAAAATAAATGAAAAATAAATTAAAAAAAAAGACAAAGTATCTTCTCTGACCATAACAGATACTATACAAAGTATCTTCTCTGTTAAACCTGGGTTTAATGTTAAAAGAAAAAAAATAAATAAAAAATAAATTAAAAAAAAAAGACGAAGTATCTTCTCTGACCATAACAGATGAATATGACCAGTACAGATGAGTACACTGAAATACACAGAAGTTAAATCAGTAACCAATACAGATGAGTACACTGAAAGGCACAGAAGTTAAAACTTGCCTAAAATCACCGTAAGCCGCAGAACCAGGTTTCAAAACCAGGCAATTTTTAAAAAGTAAGGTCAGAGTAAGGTTAAAAAGTTTTGAAAAGGGAAGATCAAGTCCCAAAAGTAAGATCAAGAAGTCAAAACAAACAAAAACTTTTTTTAAATGATACATTTTATCTCAATTCAAAAGATCTACAAACAACCTAAGGCAAGAATAAAAACATGCTTTTGATTATTTGAAATTCTAATAATTACAAGCAATCAGTTATTTTCTCTTGTCAAATATACCAATGAAAGCCTAATGATATACAGTTTAAAGTGATAACTCTTCTGCTGTAAATCAAAAAAGTAGTAAACAAAATTGTGCACTTAAGAATAATGGTTGGATTGAAATTCCACATAAATATTAAGAACACTTGTCATTTTAAAAGCACTGGGCAATACAAACATTAACAGTTACCAAGAATGCACAAAGTGGGCAGTGCAGACAAAAGGTCACAGCACAGTATTGTCGGCAATACCAAAGATGAGTAGTGCTAAAGTAATTATGTGCAATTATTTCAAAATGTTAAGGATATCCAAATTACATAAGGCTCCAATCACAGCACAATGGTAAATATTCTGGAAACCATTAAGAAACAACTATGATGACTGATTGTAAACTTGTATTATTAAAGTTTTGACAAAAATATCTGGCTTTTAACTACCAGAACTTTACAATACTGTCCTATAAGTGTTTCTTAGCTATGTAAAGCAAAAAGGCTAACACATTCGTTTTTTGGATTTTTGCTGTTGTTAGCAAAGAGCACATACCAAAACAAATACACTACCTCCCAAAATGACAACTACAGCAAAAGACCATTACTAAGAAAGCTCTCCTCCAAGCAGCACTTCTCAAACATAGCTACAATGTAGAATCATATAGGGATCTTTAAAAAATACCAATACATAGCACCCACTCCAGACCAAACAAATCAGAGTATCTGGGAATGGGTACAAGTGTTCTAAAAAGTTACCAAAGTGATTCTAATGTATAGCCAGGGTTAAGAACCACTGTGCCAAGGAAATCTAAGCCCTCCACGTTATCATCTCATACAGAGCTATTGTCCTTAATTGTCTGAAGAAGTATGCATTTTATTCAGCCAATTTGCAAACCAAGAGAGTGAGACAAATAGGACCCTTTAACTACTAAAAAGGGTATTAATTATAAGTACGCTTAGCTAAACATGTCAGGCAAAAATCAAGGCAAAGGGATTCCATTAATAATGTTTTGGATAACAGGTACGTTCAATTAACATGTCAAGTATGCCAATAAACAAACTATTTCCATTTTTCAAACTGTAGACTTTGCAAGCTGTGAAATGGTGTTATGCTTTCTGATGCATTCAAGAGCCCACTAATTCCAAAGAGACATACTGAAACAACTGTCAACCTTAAAATTAAAGTCCTAAATGTGTTGCAAAAAAAAGAAAAAAAAAAAAAAACCTAAATAAAGATTACTTAAACTGGGCCGGGCACAGTGGCTCACGCCTATAATCCCAGCACTTTGGGAGTTAGAGGTGGGTGGATCTCTTGAGGTCAGGAGTTTGAGACCAGCCTGGCCAACATGGTGAAACCCTGTCTCTACTAAAAATACAAAAATTAGCCGGGTGTAGTAGTGGGTACCTGTAATACCAGCTACTTGGGAGGGTGAGGCAGGAGAACCACTTGAACCCGGGAGGTGGAGGTTGCAGTGAGCCAAGATCATGCCATTGCACTCGAGCCTGGGCAACGGAGCGAGACGTCATCTCAAAAAAAAAAAAAAAAAAAAATTACTTAAACTGAACTTTAAGGTTGCATAACTGCCAGAGCCAACCTTTTCATGATTTCATGCACACGCTATCTCTGAAAATACTGTCAGAACTCCGAAATTCAAATGCATGCCTACATTTTTGTATTTGGCTACTCAGCTGTTTTACAGGAAAACTAAATAAATTAAGCTTCAAAAACAAGCATTAAAATATGCTGCTGTAGCTACGGCACAATGGCTCACGCCTATAATCCCAGAACTTTGGGAGGCCGAGGCAGGTGGATCAATTGAGGTCAGGAGTTCCAAGACCAGTCTAGCAAACATGGTGAAATCCCGTCTCTAATAAAAATACAAAAATAAGCCAGGCATGGTGGCACAAGCCTGTTATTCCTGCTAATCATTTGAACACGGGAGGCAGAGGTTGCAGTGAGCAGAGATAGTGCTGTACTTCAGCCTGGGCGACAGAGAGAGACTCTATCTCAATGAATAAATAAATAAATAAATAAGCTGTTGTGTTTCCCCAAAATAGTACTATGGGTCCACATATTTTATTTAAATCCTTGAGAATAAATGCACTTCAGAATTTTTCGGATTTTAGATAGATAACCCAGTGTTTATACTCAAACAGACCCTGTAGGGTCTAAAACGGCACCAATAACCAAACAAATTAACATTCCAAGAACAAAACATAACTTTTCTAAGTAAGATAAAGATTATTAAGTAGCCTCCTGTCAGTAAAGTCAGCAAATTATTTTGCAGCAAACTTCTGAAAAAACTTCCTTTTCAGAGCTTTGAGTGAAGCAGTAGTTCAAGATTTCTCTTTGAGATTCAAGAAACTGCAACTGGGCTGCAGGAAAAAGTCACTATGATGAAAACATCCTTTTAATACAACTGTAATTCTACAGAAACAACTCAAGTTATTAGGGTAAATCCATGAAAAAAGTCCAAGCGGTACCCAACAATTTTCATAATGATTAGAATAGCATTTAAGAGTTCACCTTAATTTTCATAACATGATTTTGAGACCAAACAAATACATCAATACGTATTTACTGAGACAAGCCTGAAGCAGAGAGCCAGATGTGAAACAGGGGCAAATCAACACCCATAGTTCACCTAACTTTCTATCTAGCAGTAAGGAAATCACACAGAGCTCTGAAACTAAGTGACCAATGTTCTAATCCAAACGCAACCATACAGGAAAATTACTTACATACTCTACCCCCAGTTTCTTTATCTGTAAATGGAGATAATAATAGAACCTACCTCACTGCATTTTTCAGAGGATTAAATAAAACCTCAAGTCAACGATTTACAAATAGTATTAATTCCCTCCACCTAAACTACCACCACTGTTTCAAAGACACTTACATGTTGAAGGGGGTCAAGTATGACTTGCTGGCAGGGCGCAGCAGCTCACGCCTGTAGTCCCAGCACTTTGGGAGGCCAAGGCAGGCAGATCACTTGATGACAGGAGTTCAAGACCAGCCTGGTCAACATGGTGAAACCCCATCTCTACTGAAAATATGAAAATAAGCCAGCCATAGTGGCTCATAACTGTCATCC
The DNA here is from genome assembly GCA_004027835.1 of Alouatta palliata. NCBI lineage: Eukaryota > Metazoa > Chordata > Mammalia > Primates > Atelidae > Alouatta > Alouatta palliata. Next base: position 23,037 of record PVKV010012478.1, on the reverse strand, counting down.
CAGTTACTTGGGAGATTGGGGCAGAATTACTTGAACCCAGGAGGTAGAGGCTGCAATGAGTCAAGATCGACCCATTGCACTCCATCCTGGACAACAGAGTGAGACTCTGTCTCAAAAAATAAATAGTATGATTCGTCTATGAAATCAGGTGAATTTTATAAAACCCACCATGAAAATATGACTTTCAAGTTTCAAAAATCCATCCTGACACAGTGGCTCAAGTCTATAAACCCAGCTACTTGGGAGGCTGAAGCAGGAAGATGACTTGAATCGAATTCAAGACCAGCCTGAGCAAATAATGAGGCTCTCCCTGCTTTAAAAAAACAAAACAAAACAAACAAACAAACAAAAAAATGAAAAACTTCAAAAATCCAATGCAGATTAAAAAATTATGGCTAATTTCTGAAATCAGGGCAGAACACTTTTTTTTATACCTTTGTTCTACCTGATCAAAACACATTCTAGCCAAAACTACCTACCCTCTCCCAATACCCTTTTGTCTTCTACACTACCAGTTGCATACATAATGGTTGTTAGACGAAAATAAACTACTGAAAGTAGACCCTTTTAGCTTGAAATACAACAACCAGAAGAATGGCCTAGGTTTTACAGAAAAGAAAAGCCATTACAGTATTAAGACTTCACTTATACACAACCACTGCCTAAAGAACCTACGCAATTTTTTTGTTTCCTTTTTCAACATCGAGGAAGAACATACACAATTTAAATGCACTTAGGAAATAAGGTACCACAGACCAAAAACCCAAATTTCATAAACTACCCGTTGAGTAACAAAACTATTAAGACTGGTAACTTTGGACAGATTTTTGCATCTAATCGATTTTTAAACTTATTGTCAAATGTACAAAATAATGGAATCTTTTGTTACTCTTTATCCTAAATTTATTCTAGTTCTATTCCAACTGAAGAATGTTAGTTTCCTGCAGACCACATGGAGCAGAGGGTAAAAAAAACAAATGTTATAGGGCATTGAATCCGTCTGGAAGTATAACAAGTTCTGAGCTGATTCAATGCTTCACTGTTAACAACTGCCCCAGAGTATATAACATGGACAACTAGACATCCAGCACACCCAATGTAAGAGAAGATATGTAAGCAAGCTAACATAGCTCTTGTGAAACAGAAAGCTTTCCCTAAGTTGTTAATACTCAAAACCTACTCCTTACTGTTAACACTACCATAAATAACCCATTAGGCCCTCGCAGTTACATCAGCTTTAAGAATATCATCTGCCATATGTCCTAGTAGAGTGCAACAAATGGATGCAAACATTACCCAAACTTAAAGTGAAATATGAAAGGAATCTGTTATTCTGTGCTTTAATTCGATGTTGTTTAATGTGAAAAGACTGAGAACCAAAAGCAAATGGACCCACCACCTCAAAATTCCCTAAAAGATTAATTAAACGAGACTTAATCCTTCATACTTGCACTTTTTCCGTCACAAACAGGAAACTTCGAAGAAAGGGAAATAGAAAAAAAGCCTATTTTTGCTAAGAGGAATAACGGCATTGCTTCCAACCCCCACAGTGAGTGAACAAATGAAAAAGCAACGGGAGGAAGTGACGGGGGTGGGCGGTGGAGAGCTCAGCTGGAGTCCTAAGCATGCCACCCGGCTCAGAGATGCCCTAAAACATCTGTGGGAGCAGCTGCAACAAGGAAACGGGAGTCGGGGGAGTAGGGCCGCGAACTGGAGGGACTGAGAGTTGTGCCCGCACGTTCAGTCTCTTCCTTGGCCAACTCTTTGCTCACCTCCCAAGTCCCCATCCTTCCCAGCCCATCCCGCTCCCTCCATAAAGAAAAATCCCCAATAAAAGCAGAGGCAGAGAAGACAAAGAGGCAGGAGAAGGTTGCAAGGAGCGTCCAGAACAATGGAGAAGATGGAGCGAGCAAAACTCCTGAGGACAATGAAGGGAGGTGGAGAAGCGCCGAGGGAAACGCCGGGGTCCCTGACCCCGCCAGTGGCGGACGCTGGACACAGGCCGGGCTGCGCGGTCCGTGTCACCCCGGACGCCGCGGGCTGGGCCGGGCGGGCGCCGCAGGGCCCGGGGGTGCTGGCGGGGCCTGCGCTGGTCGGCGGGCAGCGGCCGGCGGGACTCACCGGCATTCTGGTCTCGGGGCCAGAGGTAGTATGTGGCCGGGATCACGATGAGCCCCACGAAGGAGGTGAGGAAGTAGAAGAAGGTGTTCCCACTGTCATCGTACTGGAACTGCTGCCCAGCCATGGCACCCCCTCCTCCTCCTCGCTCTTCTCACCGCCGCCGCCACGACCACGCTCTGCACTCCAGCTCCCAACGCCCCGGCCCGAGTGGCGTAGCTTGGACGCCGCGGCCGCCGCCGCCTCCCCTCCTTGCCCCCACGCTACTCTCCCCTACACGCCGCCACCGCCACCGCCGCCGCCGCTGCCGTCGCCAGATCTCGCGAGAAAAGATAGTTCTCGCCCCGCTCAGTTTTCCCTCCCCTTGCCTGTCCCCCACACGCTCGCTAAGGGAGACGTGGCGAGCGCAACGGTGGAACTCGGAGAGGTCTCGCCCTTAGCCCCGCCCCCAAAACAAAGCCACGCCCCGAACTCCTCCCCTAGGGCCCCGCCCCTGGCCCCGCCGCCTTCCTCCACCGCTCAGTTTCCCCGCGCCCCAAGCAGGAATCCGGGCGTCGGCCTGCAGGATCCCAGCGAAGGCTTTCCGGCTTAGCAGCGGTCGCGGGCAGTTCTCCTGGCTGTGACTGGGGTCCCAGCTATTCAGAGAAGAGCTGACTTGCTTGCCTCCTCCTCTCTTCCATCCCTACCCTAGCTGTCCTGCTCTCTCGATTAATTGCCCTGGTTGAACGTGTTTCCTTGGGTTCTGGATCCGCTCCTCCAGCCCCCATATTTTGGAAACAAGTGTCATTTAGAATAGGGGGTGGGGAGATGTGGGTTGTAGTTGCGTTTGCAAAGCAGTGTTTACTATTAAAAGATTGGAATCTACACTGTGCCCATTTTGCAGATGAGGATTTCCCCAAGCCCTTACAGATGGCGCCTACCCATTCCAGAGCTGCTAATTATAGCCACCAACTCAGGCAGTAGGCTAAGACCTTTATTGCTTTGTGTCATCTAATCGTCAGTAAACCCCATGGAATAAAGCAAAGTGTGTCCTCTCTACAAATGAGAAAATTGAGGCTCTGAGAGACTGTCCAAGGTCCCTCGCGGTAAGAGAATGCCTGAGGAGTCAACCCCATATCATTTTGACGCCACAAAGCCAGTGTGCCCTTGACCCCGCATCGCCCAGGACCTTAACATTTCCTACAGTGGTTGGCATTCTCTCCGCAGGCTGTGAACAAGAACCTGCGTTTCAGGCTGGCCGGTGGCGGGAGCAGTCGCTCTCCGGAGCCCCTCCCTGCCCTGGCTGTGGGACCATAGAGGCTGGTGTCAGCTGAGCTGGGTACTGGGCTTGTGCCCAGATCTTGGAAAGGCCCCACGGTCCAGCGGCAGCTGTGGCTGGGGTCTGTCCCAGAGTCCATTGCCCCTCCCTAGGTCAAAGAATAGCCCACCTAGTTGTAGACATTAGAAGGACTGATTGTGAAAATGCTTTTCAAAGGAGAAAGTATGTAATATGTAAATACTAAATATTACACTATAAATACTCATTTTAATACTTTATACTCTGTTAACTAAATGCATTTTATTATTCCTTCCATTGTTGAAGGAAAAATCTGGGGTTGCTCGTTGTCTTTTATTTCGTGTCTTCAAAATTAGTATCTATCGTAATCAGTAATACTTTATTTCATAATAGATTGTGTTCATATGTATTCTCTCTTCCCCTCAAATTTCCTATCTGCTCGCTTTGAAAGGAAATTTCTGAAATTCATTTCTATGCATTTCCCCCTCCCTTTTTTTCTGCACAAAGTTTCCAAACTATATTATAGGTGAAAAAATAAAACAAAGAAATGAAGGGAAAATTGGACAATGAAATCAACATAGCATTGTGATCACCAAAAGCTGATATACCCAGAGTGAACAATTTGCCTTGCTGCAGAAAATTAGTCACAGACTTGTCTCGGCTAAAGTGAGCAGGATCCTGAAGTTCCTTTTGTTTGTTGAATATATTATTAAGTCTTCCTGGGTTTTAATAAGTTGAACTTTTTTTATTACTCCTATTATGTTTTACTCACCATTTGTGTAAAGGTAATACATCGGTTTTGTAAACTTGCAGCAATATAAGTTATTGATGAATAATACTTCCCTTCTTTCTTTCTGCAGGAATATTTTCACTACAGCTTTGGGGTCATGCCTAAGAGTGCCTTGAACCAAATTGAAATAGCAATTTGAAAGAACCCTGACCAATCTAAAATGTGATTTTTTTAACCAAAGTATGTTCAATATTTGAAAATGTATCCTCTATTTTCAAAAGTATACATTTTGTTTACCTAGAACTTAATATTATTGAACACAACCTCAGACCTCTGAAACATTCTCCAAAGCAAATCTAAATTGTACCTTTAGTTAATTTCATCGCAATTTCTGATTCACACTGATTTTTTTTTTTTTTTTTTTTTTTTTGAGGCGATTTCGTTCTGTTGCTCAGGCTAAAGTGCACTGGCATGTTCTTGGCTCACTGTAGCCTCTGCCTCTGGGTTCCAGCAATTCTCATGCCTCAGCCTCCCGAGTAGCTGGCACTACAAGCAGGCAGATCATTTAAGGCCAAGAGCTCAAGACCAGCCTGGCCAACATGGCAAAACCCAGTCTCTACTTAAAAATACAAAAATTAGCTGGGCGTGGTGACAGGCGCCTGTAGTCCCAGCTACTTGGGAGGCTGTGGCAGGAGAATCACTTGAACCCAGAAGGTGAAGGTTACAGTGAGCCAATATTGTGCCACTGCACTCCAGCATGGGTGACACAGCAAGACCACATCTCAAAAAAAAAAAAAAAAAAAAAAGGGCACTGGGCATTTTAGTATTATCTCTATATGTCTGTAATTAACTGTTTTAATCAATTTTGTTTTAATTGGTAGATAGACATTTTCCCTCAAATGTAGAAAGCCTGACTATTATTTTGGGGTTCCTTTTCATACTTTGCTTTTTCCTTAGCATGACTCTTTCCTTCTTTGTATATCTTTTATTTTATTTTATTTTATTTTGAGACAGAGTATCCCTCTGTAGCCGAGCCTGGAATGCAGTAGTGCAGTCTTGGCTCACTGCAACCTCCACCTCCCCATTCAAGCAATTCTCCCACCTCAGCCTCCCGTAGCTGGGACTGCAAGCATGCACCACCATACCCAGCCAATTTTTTTTTGAGATGGAGTCATGCTCTGTCTCCCAGGCTGGAGTGTAAGGGTGCAATCTCAGCTCACTGCAACCTCTGCCTCCGGGTTTACACAATTCTCCTGTCTCAGCCTCCTGAATAGCTGGGATTACAGGCACCTGCCACCATGCCCAGTTAATTTTTTGTATTTTTAGTAGATACGAGGTTTCACTATGTTGGTCAGGCTAGTATTGAACTCCTGACCTCAAGTAATCCAACTGCTTCAGCCTTCCAAAGTGCTGAGCAACCAATCCTGGGCAGTCATCTTTATACTACTGTTTTTAACTTAAATTTATACATACTGAAGTACATTTGTGTAGCCATAATCAACATTATTTAATTATCTGCTGGTAGAGTTAGCTGCAAGGAAACTGAAAGGAACCAAATTATGATTAAATAAGGACAGGCAGTTATTTCCAGTCTTCTTCCCTTCCCCCACACTACAGTAGATCATAACCGTTACTGCCAAAGCCTAGAAAATTATCTTTAATGTTAAACTCGAGTTTTAATGTTATCTTTAATATTAAACCCAAGATTTTTTCATTAAGAGGCTAAATCTCTTCTGATACAAAGTAACCAACCCTGCTTTATAATAACAGGAACGTCAACAAAGTCATGTTTGTACAACACTTATGATTTACAAAAAAATCTTCCAAAACATTATTCCAATTGAAATCTCAAATCATGACCTACATGTTGGAACTTTGACTAATAAAAGATATTAAATCACTGTAATCCTTTCATTTCCTGACCCACAAAGGCCCTTCAGACCCAACAAAACCACAGTCTCATATCTGGGGAGAATGTAAAGAGAGGTATGAGTTGGAAAAACAGCAAAACTAGTTTAAGGTCAGCCATGAAAACAATCTGAAAAAGGAATTGAGGGCTATGGTTTTCCTTTAGTATTGGAAGCAGGTTTGTATTTTGACTTCTTTTTATGTATTTTGACATACTTTTTATGAGTATGTTGGACTTGTTAATAATGTGTGTGGGGGGTTGTTTGTTTTGTTTTTAGTTTTTTGTGGGTTTTGTTTTGTTTTGAGACAATGCCTCGCTATGTTGGCCAGGCTGGTCTTGAATTCCTGTACTAAAGCCATCCTCCTGCCTCAGCCTCCCAAAGTGCTGTGATTGTAGGTACAAACTCTAGCTAACCTATTGTTCTTTTTCTATCCCTGCTTTTGTGATTATAAAGCTGAGAATTTATTACATTAAAGCCAGTTGTCAAAGGTACATCAACAAACTCAGGTCATCCTTTATGAATTAATTTTATGCATTACTAATTGCTCTAGTTTGAATGTGTTCTCTCTAAAATTCAAATGCAGAAACTTAATTGCCAATGTCATAGTATTAAAAGGTGGGGCAGGCTGGGTGTGGTGGCTCACGCCTGTAATCCCAGCACTTTGGGAGGATCACGAGGTCAGGAGTTCGAAGCCAGCCTGGCCAATATGGTGAAACCCTGTCTCTACTAAAAATACAAAAATTAGCCAGGCATGGTGGTGCACACATGTAGTCCCAGCTACTTGGGAGGCTGAGGCAGGAGAATTGCTTGAACCCAGGAGACAGAGGTTACAGTGAGCCGAGATTTCGCCACTGCACTCAAGCCTGGGTGACACAGCAAGACTCCATCTCAAAAAAAAAAAAAAAAAAGGTGGGGCCTTTAAGAGGTGATTAGGCCACAAGGCTCCTCCCATATAAATGGGATTAAGGTCCTTATAAGAAACTTGATGAAATGTTCAGTGTTTGGCTGTCTTGCCCTTCTGCCTTCAGCCATGAAGCTAGAGCAGTCCTCCCCTCTGGAAGATGCAGCAACAAGGCAGCATCTTGGAAGCAGAGACCTTGCACGTCACTAGACACGGAACCTGCCAATGCCTTGAACTTGGACTTCCCAGCCTCCAGAACTGTGAGAAATCAATTTTGGTTCTTTATAAATTACTCAGCATCCAGTATTTTGGTATAGTAACACAAACAGACTAAGACACCCACATATGTAAAGTGCTTAATGAAAAAATAATAATTGACACTACACATTAAGCCATAAAATAGCACTTACTGAAATTTCCCACCCAGATGAAAATGTAAGTTGGGAGAGTGGTCATAAATAAATGGAAGAATTCACTCTGGGAAATTTCAAAGGTATATATTTGAGTAAGAAGAAAGAAAACTCTCAGTAAGGATTAAAACAAGCTTCAGGGAAGATATCAATTATCTTCTGTCAATCATTTTGTTGAAAAACAAATACTGTGGGTGTTAAAGTTTATAAAATTAGAAGTCTCCTTTTTTTTTTGAGACGGAGTCTCATTCTGTCACCAGGCTGGAGTGCAGTGGCGCGATCTCAGCTCACTGCAACCTCAGACTCCCGAGTAGCTGGGACTACAGGCACACGCCACCACACCCAGCTAATTTTTGTATTTTTAGTAGAGACGGGGTTTCACCATGTTGGCCAGGATAGGCTTGATCTCTTGACCTTGTGATCCACCCACCTCGGCCTCCCAAAGTGCTGGGAAGAGGTCTCCTATTAAGGAAAAGAATATATCTGTGGGACTAGATATGAAAGGAAAAAATATATAAATTATGATTTTAAAATTAGATACAAAAGTTAATATTTGAGGGAGAAAAGAAAAAAGTTAATATTTATTTCTAATATATTCTAACTGCTATCAAAGTTTGTCTTCTACAAACAGAAGAATTCTTATAAATTCTAGTTTGCGTGATTTCTGTTTTTTAAAATATGAGACATTTGTTATTATATACACTGCATATTTATTATCTGAAAAGGGTCCCGATCCAGACCCCAAGATAGGCTTCTTAGACCTCTTCCAAGAAAAAATTCAAGGCAATTCTACAGAGTAAAATGAAAGCAAGTTTATTAAAGACATAAAGAAATGAAAGAATGGCCACTCCAGTGGAGTGGGGAAAAAAAAAATGGCCATTCCATAGTCAGAGCAGTGGCATGGACTGCATGACTGAGTATAAGTATGGTTGTTTCTTGATTATATGCTAAACAAAGGGTGGATTATTCATGAGTTTTCCAGGATTGGGGTGGGGAGTTCCTAGAACTGAGGGTTCCTCCCCTTTTTAGACCATATAGGGTAACTTCCTGACATTGCCATTGCATTTGTAAATGGTCAAGGCACAGGTGGGATTCTTTTAGCATGCTAATATATTATAATTAGCAAATAATGAGCAGGGAGGACAACCAGAGGTCACTTTCATTGCGGTCTTGGTTTGGGTGGGTTTGGCAGGTTTCTTTACTGCTCCCGTTTTATCATCCGAGACTTCGTGACCTGCATCTTGTGTCAACCTACCTCATCCCATGACTAAGAATGCCTAATCTCCTGGGAATGCAAGCAGTGGGACTCAGCCTCATTTTACTCAGCCCATATTCAAGATGGAGTCACTTTGGTTCGAATGCCTCTGACATATTGAGTACATTTCTATTTGACTAAAGCTCAATCAAGAGAACCAGATCCTTAGCTTATAATTTTAGTATGTGATAAGTGGAAGAATTTTCATAGTTTCTGACTCAGTACATTTCAAACAGTTTCTCCTCCACACCTACATACTTCAGGTGCCAGGCCCCATGGGACATATTCATACTGTGAATCAAGATATATCACACTTTGCTGTTGAGACAGCCAGGTGGTAGGGGTTCCCTGGCAAAACTCCAACCAGCCTGAACTGGGAACTCGCACCGGGGTGGAGCCACAGAAGCCTGGCCCCTCCTCTTCCTGTGTGGAACCTGGGATTCAAACGCGAGGTGGGAAACGTACCGGCGGGGACTCTGGCTTTGCGGAGGGTCCCTGTTCCCCCACTTTTTTTTTTTTTCCTTTTCAACCAATAAAACCCTGCTTTATTCACTCTTCAAACCGTCTGCAAGCCTAAACTTCTGTAGCTGTGGGGACAAGGACACTGTCTTCAGCTGAACTAACCTGCAACAACGTTGCGAAGCTAGATGAGTTTGCCTCATAGGGGAAGGAGTATTCTTGGAAGTGGCAACAACTGTGCATGAAAGTAACTGTAAACAACGTAAACATATCCCCCTAACTCCACAGGAATGTGTAGCTGGAGTCAGGACCGCATTCCCAGCTCTGAAGGCTAACGTCAGATTAGCACAGATGCGGCCGGGTGCGATGATTCACGCTTGTAATCCCAACACTTTTGGGAGCCCGAGGTGGGCGGATCACACGGTCAGGAGTTCGAGAACAGCCTGGCTAACATGATGAAACCCCTGTCACCACTAAAAATACAAAAATTAGTCAGGCATGGAGGCACACACCTGTAATTCCAGCTACTTGAGAGGCTGAGGCAGGAGAATTTCTTGAACGCAGGAGGCGGAGGTTGCAATGAGCCGAGATTGCACCGGTGCCCTCCAGCCTGGGCGATAGAGTGAGACTCCATCTTGGGGAAAAAAAAAAAGATTAGCACAGACTCATCAAAGTATCTGCCCTAAAGCTGTTTGATAACTAGCCAAGAAGTTTCAGCATCAACGGGCATTTCGTCTACCAAAAGCGCATTGATAACATTAATGCAGTGAACACATCCCTGCCAACACTGACTAATCAGATGGGGGAGGGAAACTTTGACCCACAGATTGACTAGTTTCAGCTCTCATTTTAATTTCTGATTTTTGGACAAGTTGGCAAAAGACCATAAGTGTTAAATAAATGAATAAACTTGCCCTACTGGTTAAGTTGTTGTCTTGCGTTCATGGCTAGTGAGGCAAAGGACAGACCTATATGACAGTAGAACTCTAGCCCACAACCTCACAGCAACCAGTCTAGGGAGCCAACCCACAGCCCATGCAGCAACTGGCCTAGAACATCAGGACTTGGTCAGTGACTACCAGCTTCCCAATTTTTTGCCCCACTTCCAAATCAGGATCAACCAGCCAGACACACATAAACTAATCACACAGGATGCCTTGCTTGTAGTTAGCCTGCCTCCAATTTCCCCTTGCCAACGACCTACAATCTAAGCATACTGAAAACCTTGCCTCTTTTTTTTCACTCCGAAGCTTCCCCATTGCCCTGCCTGGCTCTGAGTCTCTGCCAAACACAAGGAACGGTGGCAGAATCTCTTGCTACAACAAGCTCTGAATAAACAGCATCTGTTTGCTCTCACTGAGGTGTTCTTTCTTTATTTCTAGGTAGATAAACACTAAATGAATTACTCTTAACCATTGTTGACTATAGCGTTACACATATTAGTAGTCTGGCATAGATGTCTCAATGTTCTGCCATGTAACTGCATCTCCTGTCACTAAAACCCAGACACTCAGGGGGAAAAAAAAAGGAAACAATAACCAACCAACTAAAGCTTACTGCTTGAATCTGAGTCAGGACCACAGCAGTCAAGAGCATTTATTTATTTATTTATTTAAGACAGAGTCTTGCACTAGCGTCCAGGCTGGAATGCAGTGGTATGAGCTCGGCTCACTGCACTCTCTGCCTTCTGGGTTCCAGCGAATCTCCTGCCTCAGCCTCCCGAGTAGCTGGAACTACAGGTGCCCACTACCACTCCCAACTAATTTATGTTTTGTTTGTTTGTTTGTTTTTTGAGTCAGAGTCTCGCTCTGTCACCCAGGCTGGAATGCAGTGCCACAATCATGGTTCACTGCAACCTCCACCTCCCGGTTCAAGCAATTCTCTTGCCTCAGCCTCCCAAGCAGCTGGGATTACAGGCATGCACCACCACACCCAGCTAATTTTTGTATTTTTAGTAGAGACAGGGTTTCGCCATGTTAGCCAGGCTGGTCTCGAACACCTGACCTCAAGTGGTCCGCCTGCCTCGGCCTCCCAAAGTGCTGGGATTATAGGTGTGAGCCACTGTGCCCAGCCTCAAATTTTTTTTTTGACCATTATTCATAATAAATATATTTTATATTATGGCTCAGTGTATTACTGAAAAAAGCATCGTGTGCAAAGTACTGTGATTTTTTTTCTTATTCCATATATTTATTTATATGAAATATAAATAAATTATACATATTAATATGTAAAATACTTATTAAATAAGCAACTATAGTCTGGAACTTTTCTGCAGGTGCATTGGGGAACTTGATCATAAAATGTAGCTAAGATCACGTTAGCATGTTCTTGAACATTCTTTGTATTACCAGGTGGAAAGCTTTTCATTTAAGAAACTCTTCTGGTGCAGTAGTTCTTAAATTATTGGCCTGACAATTACCTGAAAGGCTTGTTAAAACACTGATTGTTAGGCCCCAACCCAGAGTTTCTGATTCAGACCCTCAGGGTCAAGTTTTGCATTTCTACCAAGTTCCGGCGTGATACTGATGCTCCTAGTCTGGAAACTACACTGTTCTAGGGAATCATTTTTGTGAATCAAGTAATCCTTTGCACAGTGAATAATCAGTTCCTAACTTACCATATGTCAAGTTCACTGAAGCAAAGTGTAATGTACTGGCTGGATATGTGTGAATGGTGATTTTTTGAATGTACAGAAGGTCAAAAGTAAGGACTTCAAGGAGTCAGCTAGCTTTCTGGTTCCTTCCTCCAAGCTATTCTGGTGCTCCTTTTCAGAATTATTTAATCATTCATTCATTCATTTACTTAAATATTGAGACTATGTGCCAAGAGCCATGCGAGGTTCTAGAATACAGTCATTCTGAGTGTTTGAAAAGAAAACATTTCCCTTAAGAAAGCTGTAGAATGAGGCCTGGTACAGTGGCTCACACCTGTAATCCCAGCACTTTGGGAGGCCGAAGCCAGCGGCTCACAAGGTCTCACAAGCCAGAGCTCAAGACCAGCCTGGCCAATATGGTGAAAGCCTGTCTCTACTAAAAATACAAAAACTAGCCGGGCATGGTAGTGGGTGCCTGTAGTCCCAGCTATTCGGGAGGCTAAGGCAGAAGAATTGCTTGAACCCAGGAGGCAGATTGCAGTGAGCCAAGATCGTGCCACTGCACTCTAGCCTGGGTGACAGAGGAAGATGTCTCAAAAAAAAAAAAAAAAGAAAAAAGAAAAAAAGGCTGTAGAATGACGCTGAGACCATTTTTGTCCTTTAAAAACCATTTAGTTTCTGATGGTGAGGATCAGGTGCTCTTCCAGAGACAGGAAGATGACAAAAGCAGGCAACTGCTGGCAAGTTTTTGGGCTACTAATCCACTGGTCTTTGAAACTGGTACTTCCCAAGGTTTCCTATGAGAAGGGGCAGAGCACCTGGGCGCTTGTTAAATGACAGCTGTCAGGCCCTTGGTAATCCTGAGGCAGTGAGCTGGGAATGAGGCCTGGTTGTTAGGGTTTTAGCAAGTACTTCTGATAAGTCTTATCAAAAGAATGTGGGAAACACTGTTTTAAACTATCTTCAGGTGACAGCAACAGAACCCAGAGAGGCATTACCCTTCCCCTCACCACCAGCGTTGCCAAAGTCTGAATACTAGACCATTTGCATCTTGCTCATTGAAATCCATGTCATTGCTCTTGTGAAATCGACACATCCAAGTATTACCTATGTTGTTTGTCTAGAATGTGGTGATGACAGTAGTGTATTCTCTGAAATTGGGGTGGAAATAGAGGTGGCAGGAGAGAAGTCTACAGAAAGGATCCTTGAGCATCAATAGGTCTCAGAACCTTCACCTCACACACATAGGCATTTTCTCCCCAGATTACACAAATGAAGCAGAAGTTCCAGTGTAGACATCCACCCTATCCAGACTGCTCACTAACCACTGTCTGATGGTAAAGACTTGTTGCTGATAACACGAACATTTGCTGAGTACTTATATCAGCTCAACTGATTTCATCCTCAGATATCCCCATGAAATAGGAATTATAACTGGATTGATTTTCCACATGAGGGAAAAAAAGGTTTAGAAGGACTAAGGTATAGGCCTAGGGTCACATATGTGGTAAGCAGTAGAGGCGGGGTTTGAATCTAGTCATTCTGACTTCAAGACAAACATGTTCATCTTTGTTTATTTTTATTTATTTTTATTTATTTATTTTTCTGAGATGGAGTCTTGCTCTGTCACCCAGGCTGGAGTGCAATGGCATGATCTCGGCTCACTGCAACATCTGCCTCCTGGGCTCAAACAATTCTCCTGCCTCAGCCTCCCTAGTAGCTGGGATTACAGGCACCCATCACCATGCCTGTCTAATTTTTGTATTTTTAGTAGAGATGGAATTTCACCATGTTAGCCAGGCTGGTCTCCAACTCCTGACCTCAAGTGATCCTCCCACCTCGGCTTCCCAAAGTGCTGGGATTACAGGCATGAGCCGCCTCTCCCAGTTACATGCTCATCTTTGTGTCCACTTACTATTCTATTTGCTGCACCAGATTTTTCATACTGACCATTTCATTCTCCAAACATCTAGCTTCCACCTGGGGCCCCTAGTCAATCAGATACGTCTGTATATGTCTTAACCTTAATCGTGGACGGTGTTCAAGAATTTTATCCAGAGGTTTTCTTAATTCTGTTGCAAATCAGTGAATGTGAATAGCTACAAGGTAAAGGGGGTTACCAGCCACCACTCTCCAGGAATATCTGAGTCTCAGTCTGATCTTCAAAGCCCTTTACAAACTTCCTCCATCATTATCATCTTAATCATATAACTGGGTGACTTTGCTAGGCTGGAACTAAGTTTTCTGGATTTTATAGGCAACTTCTATGACTATATCGTTCATATAAAGGAGGGGGGTACGGAGGACAAAAGGGAAGAAAAAACTTAATTTCAGGCTGTCAGTGCCTGCAGAACATGAGTTCCAACAGTAGTGATGAGGGCAGCCCAGGGTGCTTCAGATGTGGTGTAAGCAGCTCAAGTCCCGCTGCTGGCCACTCAGACGTCGAAAGCAGGAAAGTGAGAGGTGGTGGAAGGAAAGCAACTTTATTCAAACGCTAGCAGTTGGAAAATAGCCAGGCTCATGCCTTTAAAAGACCAGTCCCAACTTTAGGCTGGGGAGTGGGCTTAAAAAGGGGAATGGGAATGGGAGGTGTGCAAGACTGGGCCTGAATTCAAGGTCTGTGTCTCTTGTTTCCCTGGTGGCTGTCAGCTGTGAGCTGGTGTCCTCTGAACAATGGCCGGGTTGTAGACTAACAACCTTGAGGCGGGCTCTGGCATTTTGCAGGTGGGTCTCCGTGTCTGGTTTATCTCAAGGTTAGACCCTGGAAATTCTAAGTAAACACATAATTAAATACAAGTACAGTTAGATACATGTGCATGGTGTAAGGGAGTGTATGGTAAGAAAGGGAGAGATGTGGGGTTTCAAATAAAATACATTTCAAGGCTACATCCTAAGACTAAGGAGAAAAAAAGGTTTCTGCAGTAAGCTTCAATGTTACATCTTGAGACTAGGGAGAAAAGAGAAAAAGGGGGAAAGAAAAGGTTTTGAAATGCATTTTGAAGCTGAGCTATTCAGTTCCCATAGGGTCCTATCTCCGATAGATGAACCTAAGAAATAAGTGAGCAAGAGAACTGTGGGGCTGTCATTTATATGGTGTCACAGCTGCTGTGACCCATCCCTCACCAGCAGGTATCAGATGAAGGGTCCTAAATTGGAATCAGGCAGAGAGAGAATAAGGGAAAGAGAGGGGATTGAAGTACACCCCAAAATCCTTTACATGTTAACAGGCCTGTGAATCTTTAAGATGTGGTACAGGATGTGAGGTTTACCACATTATTTGACCACTGCCTCCCTTTTTTAACAAAATAGGCATAACAAGGTTTTTTAAAAAATTATTATTTTTTCTTTCTTTCTTTCTTTTTCCTTTGGTAGAGACAGGGTCTCACTATGTTGCCCAGGTTGGTCTTGAACTCCTGGGCTCAAGGGATCCTACCACCTTGACCTCCCGAAGTGCTCATGGGGTGAGCCACCATGCCTAGTCAACAAGGGTTTAGTGTTTTGCAAACACACACTTGGGAAATGCTGGTCTAGTAGATTTTTGGAACGCACATGCCACCGGTGGATGACTTTATCAAGAATAAAGAAACCAGTTTGTCAGGTAAGAAGGGGAAGGAAAGACGAGATGAAGGTGCTCAGCAGAAGGGAAGGAATAGGCATGGCACTTAGAGAAAGCGGCATAGGAGGAGGATACTGAGGAAGAACTGATTGCTAGTGGTTTTTTGTTTTGTTTTGTTTTTGAGACAGGGTCTCGTTCTGTGGTCTAGGATGGAGTGAAGTGGTACGATCCCAGCCCACTGCACCCTCAACTTCCTGGGCTCAGGTGATTCTCCCACCTCAGCCTCCCAAGTAGCTGAGACCACAGGCCCACGCCACCATGCATGACTAATTTTCTTTTCTTTCTTTCTTTCTTTTTTTATTTTTATTTTTTGTAGTGATGCGGTTTTACCATGCTTCCCAGGCTTGTCTGGAACTCCTGGGCTCAAGCTAATTGCCCACCTTGGCCTCCCAAAGTGCTAGGATTATGGGCATAAGACACTGTGCCCAGCCTGGTTGATTTTCTTTTAAAATATGTATGTTTTTGCCATGTTTCTAAAACATGCTGTCAGCCCGTCTGTTTTCTATCTCTTGCAGGATGCTTCTAGCTGCTCTCCTGGGTGGAACATTACAGAGATCATCCCCCCTGCCCGACTCTGGGGCTGGGCCCCTCCTGGTCTGCCAAGAGGTTCCCATGCTGATTGCCAAGGGGCCGTCTTATTTTTAGATACAATGTTATGTCCAATCCCTGTGGAAGTTTTAAATAGTAATTTACTCAAACATTTAGGAAAGAAGTCCAGAACCCAGCTTCGCCGCGGATGGGAGCTAGGGTGGATGAGGTTTACGGTAGGATAAATATCCTCAGACCCTGACCCAACCACTTTGCTCTCAGTCACCAATCACAAACCAATCCCCACTGAGGGGTTTTCTGAACTTTCACAGTCTCACAGCCTTTGGCGTTGGCCCTCAATAGCCTGTGAGGGGCCAAGCTCTGGTCCCATGGATGGAGAGAAGAAGAAATGATACCATTTGTTATTACTGGATCTTAGGTTTGGGAGTGTTGCTAGTTTCCTCTGACCCAGAACACCTAAAATCAAGCACATTTTATCATCTTAAGGAGTGATTTTTTTTTCTTTCTTTTTCTTTCTTTTTTCTTTTTGAGACAGAGTCTCACTCTGTTGCCCAGGCTGGAGTGCAGTGGTATGATCATGGCTCACGGTAGCCTCCACTTCCTGGGCTCAAGTGATCCTCCCACCTCAGATCCCAAGTAGCTGGGACCACAGGCAGGCGCCATCATATCTGGCCAATTTTTTTCTTTTTTGTAGACATGGGGTCTCACCATGTTGCCCAGGCTGGTTTCAAACTCCAGGGTACAAACAATCCTCCTGGTTTAGCCTCCCAAAATGCTGGGATTACAGGAGTGACCCACAACGCCTGGCCAAGAGTGATTTTCAAACCCTGTCTGGTCACCTTAGGATATCCGTATTTCTCCTAGTAACTGCACCGTGACTATCTTGATAGTTAATGATCCAGTCTCATTCTGTTAGAAAAAGACATGCATCTTCCTTACGTTAAGAGAAATGGGAAACCTGGACAACTCCTTCCCAATTCCCGGAGTGTGTATGCGAGGGCTGTCAGTGTCTGTGAGAGTTAGGGAATGGGGAGAAGATGGGAAGGAGAAGGAAGGAAACTGTGGAGTGAGTGGAATTGAAGATACAGAAGGAGGGATACTTTGAAGATTTATTCATGAACCCTAAGCTGTTCCGTTTTGGGTTTTTTTGAGATTGAGTCTTGCTCTGTCATCCAGGCTGGAGTGCAGTGGTGAGATCTCGGCTCACTGCAACCTCCACCTCCCGCAAGTGATTCTCCTGCCTCAGTCTCCTGAGTAGCTGGGACTACATGCATGTGCCACCACGCCCAACTAATTTTCTTTCGTATTTTTAGTAGACATGGCGTTCACCACCTTGGCCAGGCTGGTCTCGAACTCCTGACCTCAGACGATCCACTCACCTTGGCCTCCCAAAGTTCTGGGATTACAGGCATCACACCTGGCCCCTAAACTGTTTTTAATTCCAATGATTAATGCAGTTATAAATAAGCTTAGCAAGAAAAATACTGAATATAGTAATTTAACATCTCAAGAGATAAAAGTACACATCTTTAACATAATGCTTCTTAAAAACATAAACTCTAATTCTGAATATGCCATTAGCTATCTTTGTGACCTCAGACAAGTCATGTCAGTTTGCACTTTACGATTGTGTGTGTTTTATTGTCTACAAAATGTTATAATATTACACACTTTATCCCCTTTACAGGGACACTATTTAGGTCAAATCAGATTACATTAAGATAGTGATAATTACTTACATTTGCATAGTACTTTATCATCCACAAAACATTTCTGCATATGTTATTTCATTTGCATGAAAGAGCTTTGAAAAGTTATAGTGTTATAAAAGGACAGCGCCTATGTTTGAATACCAGCTCCATCTTTTTCTTCTTCAAATTGCTCATCAGTAAATGAGGCTGGTAGTAGTATCTGCCTCATAGGTTGTTGAGAGGATTACATGATATGCTGCATAGGAAGCTGTGGACTCAGTGCCTACATAAATAAATATTCAGGCCAGGGACAGTGGCTCACGCTTGCAATCCCAGCACTTTCAGAGGCTGAAGTGGGAGGACTGCTTGAGCCCAGGTGTTTGAGACCAGCCTGGGCAATATAGTGAGACATTGTTTCTATAAAAACAATTTAAAAATTAGCCAAGCATGGTGACACATGCCTATAGTCCCAGCTACTCAGGAGGTTGAGATGGGAGGATCGCTTGAGCCCAGAAGTTCGAGGCTGCAGTGAGTAGTGATTGTACTATTGCTCTCCAGCACGTATGACAGATGAGACCCCGTCAAAAAAAAAGAAAAAAGGAAGAAACAGATATTCAACAAAATCCACTTTGTTCAGGTGTATCTGCAAATGTCACTTCCTAAAGACCTTTCAGGCCTTTCTATCTTTTATTTTATTATTTTTTTAAAGACGGGATTTCACCATGTTGGCCAGGCTGGTCTCAAACTCCTGATCTCAGGTGATCTGCCCACCTCGGCCTCCCAAAGTGCTGGGATTACAGGCGTGAGCCACCGTGCCCAGCCTCAGGCCTCTCTACCTAAAACAGTGGCCTCCTTCTGCCATAACTTTCCGGTTCCCTGCCCTGGTTTATTTTTCTGAGTAACACTTAGCACTACTTTATATCATGTTGATTTGTTTGCTTAAAATCTCCGTGAAGACAGAAACTTTTTCTATTGTGTTTACCTCTCTATCCAGAATAGTAGATATTCAATAAATATTTGTTGACTGAATGAAATTAGCTGTCATAATTGCTATTGTTATCATTACCTATGTCCCTTCCTCACCTTGCTTTCGACTCTCTTTATCATCGAGGGCATTAGAAATATTCTCTCTGGCTGGTGTGGTGGCTCATGCCTGTAATCCCAGCACTACGGGAGGCCAAGGCAGGTGGATAGCTTGAGCCCACAAGTTTGAGATCAGCCTGGCAACATGGTGAAACCCCATCTGCACCAAAAATACAAAAATTAGCCAGTCTCATAACCTGGTCTCAAAATAAATAGAAAAAAATTTCTTAAGAAATATTCTTTTGGTGATAACCCAAATTGAAAAAGAAAAAAAAGAAATATTCTCGCTGAGTTTGCAAAAACTGCTTAAATCAAGCAATTCAGGTTGTTGCAGTCTTCCTGAGAATTTTTATTTTCTAGTATGGAGAACTACCAGCAGATGGCAATCAAGGAATACAAAATCTGAGTTTATCCTATTCAGGAAGATTTTGGTAAACAGAGTTAAGAATCATAAACCAGGTGTGGTGGCTCACACCTGTAATCCCAGCACTTTGGGAGGCCCAGGCGGACAGATCACGAGGTCAGGCGATCAAGACCATCCTGGCCAACATAGTGAAACCCCCGTCTCTACTAAAAATACAAAACTTAGCTGGGTGCGGTGGCAGGCGCCTATAATCCCAGCTACTCGGGAGGCTGAGGCAGGAGAATCACTTGAACCTGGGAGGCAGAGGTTGCAGTGAGCCAGGATTGCACCACTGCACTCCAGACTGGGTGACAGAGTGAGACTCCATCTCAAAAAAAAAAAGAATTATAAGATGAGCTGGGCACCAAAGTAATCCCAGCACTTTGGAAGGCTCAGGCAGGAGGGGTGCTTGAAACCAGGTGTCAACAAAACTTTTTCTCCAGGGGTGTGGGGGGGTGTGGAGTCTCACTCTGTGGCCCAGGCTGGAGTGCAGCGGCGCAATCTCAGGTTACTGCAACCTCCACCTCCCGAGTAGCTGGGATTACAGGGGCCGCCCACCACCACACCCAGTTCAAATTTTTTATTTTTTTGTATTTCTTGTAGAGACAGGTTTCATGATGTTTGCCAGGCTGGTCTCAAACTCCTGACCTCAGGTGATCTGCCAGCCTCAACCTCCCAAAAGGCCGGGAGTACAGGCGTGAGCCACCAAGCTCGGCCTCAATTTTTTTTTGTTTTAAAGAATCATAATTATAAGATGATAAATTTAAGGTAAGCAGACCACTGTATTCTACCTCTTGAATATCACTTCTCAGAGCCACAATTTCTCATGCTCCAAAAAAACACATTTTCTACCAGTGACTGGAATTAATGTCTAACCTCAAAAAGTCACCAAAGACAAATTCTCAGATTCTTTAGGTAATCAAATGGAAACCACTGGTGTGACTCACACCTGTAATCTCAGCACTTTGGGAAGCGGAGGTGGGAGGATTCCTTGAGCCCAGGAGTTCAAGAACAGCCTGGGCAATGAAGCAAGACCCTATCTGTAATTTTAAAGAACTAAAACAACAAAAACAAAGACAAATGGAAACTTTAGTTATTCTTTGAAAAGATGAATTAGAATTTGTTTTTATTTAGGCATTATATTTCCTTTAGATTTCCTGCTTACATCTTGAGCCAAGGTACATTTTCTTTGGTATATAAAAAATGACAATGGCTCACACCTGTAATGCCAGCACTTTGGGAGGCCGAGGCAGGCAGATCACGAGGTCAGGAGTTCAAGACCAGCCTGGCCAACATGGTGAAACTCTGTCTTTACTAAAAATAAAAAAATTAGCCAGGCTTGGTGGTGCACACCTGTAATCCAGCTACTTGGAAGGCTCAGACAGGAGAATCGCTTGAAACTGGAAGGTGGGGGTTGCACTGACCCAAGATACCACCACTGCATTCCAGCCTGGGCAACAAGAACAAAACTCTGTCTCAAAAAAAAAAAAAAGAACATCTGTGTAAATGCTTTTCCAATGGTAGAAAACTTATAGTTCTGGCAGAATAGAGCTGCAAAATCATCAAAGGGAAGGAATTTGCTCACAACATTCCAGTACATGTTCAGGGGGGTGGGAGAAGGGGTTCACACCAAACAAAGAATTTTACAGCTGGTTTTATAAAAATAAGAATTTCTTTTCTTTTCTTCTTTTTTCATCTTTGCTTCTGGAGACCAACTAGTGGGTAGGTGTTTGATTAAATCAAACACTCTCAACAGGGTAATGCAAGACTTTGTTCTTGTTGGTGAATACTGGTATCTGTGTTTTCCATTTGCTAAAATTGCTCTGAGTTCCCAGTTGTCAAGCCTACAGAATGCTAATATTGCTTTTTTTTTTTTTTTTTTTTTGAGATGGAGTCTCGCTCAGTTGCTTAGGCTGGAGTGCAGTGGTGCAATTTTGGCTCACTGCATCCTCTGCAGTGAGACTACAGGTGTGTGCCACCATGCCCGGTTAATTTTTTGTGTGTTAGTCGAGACGGGGTTTCACTGTGTTGGCCAGGATGGTCTCGATCTCTTGACCTTGTGATCCGCCCACCTCGGCCTCCCAAAGGGCTGGGATTACCAGTGTGAGCCACTGTGCCCAGCCTATATTGCTAATCTTTCTGTTAGGTTGAAACAAACAGAATTTCAGTTTATAGTATACAGCTCAAATATATTTGATGGCATAACAAAACCCCTTGAAATATGGCTGGTGTTTCATTGTAGAAGATGATTAACCTGTTTTGTTTCATTTTGTTTTGTTTGACAATACCTTTACCAAACAGCCTCATAAAACACTTTAAAAAATAAACAAACATTGCACCTGGAGAGTTTGGGGAATGTCCAGTGTTTAAGAGAAGCTATGAACAATAGACAACATTTTTGGATTTCTGGTATGTATTAGGCAATATTATCTTAAGACAGATAAATTATTTAGCCCATATTTATAGGTGAGGCAATTAAGGATCAGTGAGATTCATAACTTGCCAAGGTTACAGGAGCTGAGATTGGAACCAGGCCTATTTGGGTAAATGTAAGCACTTCCCTGCACTATAATTAGTTGTTGATCTTATTCTAACAGGTGATGTTAAACATTTGGAACTTTCTGTTTAATGCAGAAATTTAACCAAATCACCAGGGAAACTGTAGAATCCCAGACCATTTCCTTAGGGGTACTAATTCAGAAAATCTGGTGTGGGGCCCAGGAATCTGAGGTGTGTTTTTGTTTATTTATTTGTTTTTCTTTTTGAAACAGAGTCTCACTTTGTCGCCCAAGGCTGAAGTGCAGTGGGGCGATCTTGGCTCACTGCAACCTCTGCCTTCCGAGTTCAAGCAATTCTCCTGCCTCAGCCTCCCAAGTAGCTGGGATTATAGGCATGCGGCACTATGTCAAACTAATTTTTATATTTTTAGTAGAGATGGAGTTTCACTATATGTTGGCCGGGCTGGTCTCCAACTCCTGACCTCAAGCGATCTGCCAGGGTCGGCCTCCCAAAGTGCTGCAATTTCAGGCGTGAGCCACTGCACCTGGCCAAGAATCTGAGGTGTTTGTTTGTTTGTTTGTTTGTTTGTTTTGAGATGGAGTCTTGCTCTGTCGCCAGGCTGGAGCGCAGCGGCGCAGTCTCGGATCACTGCAACCTCTGCCTACTGGGTTCAAGTGATCCTTCCGCCTCAGCCTCCCGAGTAGCTGGGACTACAGGCGCGTGCCACCACGCACAGCTAATTTTTGTATTTTTAGTAGAGACGGAGTTTCCCCAAGTTGGCCAGGATGGTCTCGATCTGTTGACCTCGTGATCCGCCTGCCTCAGCCTCCCAAAGTGCTGGGATTACAGGCGTGAGCCACCACGCCCGGCCTGGAATCTGAGTTTTTAACAAGCTCTCCAGTGATTGTGCTTCAGGAACTCCTGAGCTCAAACACTTTGAGAAAGCACAGGCCCAATTTTGTGGACCTTAAAGAACAAAGAATTCTTTGAGAACCTGATGAAAGCTCTATACCATTTTCCAGATAAATGCACATTTCACGTCCCCAAATTTTACATGCAACTTAAGGGGGTTCACAGACACTCTGGACCTATGGATGCTTGGTCTTCCTGTCCCAGTGAAAACGGGCTTGATAAGGAACCTCTTCCATCTCTCCACCGAGAGAGGTCACTCTTTAGCCTCAAACGGCCTTTCTGTTTTTTTCCTTTTTTTCTTTCTTAACTACAAAGAGAAGAGTTTTCCTGGAAAATGAAGTGACTGTTGTTTGAAAAGGTGCTTCATCTTATAAACAGAGCAGCCTCCGCTGCAGTGCTTCCAAAAGTTAAGCTGAAACAGAATAAGAGTGTTATCTACAATCAGGATGAAGGCTGATCTGGATAAAGGTGTTGTGATTAAAACCAATAGCAGGGACCAAAGATGAATAAAGGCACAACCACCAAGGCAGGCAGATGACCTGAGGTCAGGAGTTCAAGACCAGCCTGACCAACGTGGTGAAACCCCGTCTTTTTTTTTTTTTTTTTTTTTTTTTTTTTTTTTTTTTTTT
>PVKV010012477.1:0-65472 GCA_004027835.1 Alouatta palliata | reverse complement strand
CACACTGGGGTCTGTTGGGGGAAAAAGGGGAGGGACAGCAGGGGGTGGGGAGTTGGGGAGGGATAGCATGGGGAGAAATACCAGATATAGGTGATGGGGAGGAAGGCAGCAAATCACACTGCCATGTGTGTTCCTATGTAACAATCTTGCATGTTCTTCACATGTACCCCCAAACCTAAAATGCAATAAAAAGTATATAAAAAATAATAATAATAATAATTGCTAGTGCTGTTTGAGCATTCCATTACTTGCCAGTCGATGTGTGAGTTGCTGGGCATGCATTATTTCACTGACTCCCCACAACAGCCTTTGGGATGGTCACTAACATTAGCCCCATTCTACAGATAAGGAAACTGAGAAATATGCTAAGAAAATCAGTGTTTATGTACTGTATATAATATACAAAGTGCATGTAGTGTGTATGTGTATATATATATATATGTACACATATTGCAGTATACATATATTGCCATTTGTGGCATATGGAACTTGTTATTTTAGAATTTACTAGTGGAAATTTCAAATAAAAAGCATAACATACATTACCTATATTACATTAGACTCTAAGATCACAGTAAGAAGTACCAAAAAGAAAACATATATGAAATATTTTATATTCAACATAATCCAGGGAGGCTTTCAATCCATAATTACAAAATACTTTTGAAGAAAAATACCTTTAAAGAAAATATTTAAGTGAATGTGACATGCATTTTCATGTACCCCTTCACAAATATCTCTTTTACTAAAAATACAAACACTAAAGTAAAATATGCTCATTTTAATTATGTATGTTTTGCCAATAAATAATAATCAGAAAGTTATGAAATTATCATTTTAATGCCCCATGACCTATGCCCTGTACCTTATTATACTTGTAACAGTATGTCAAATTCCTGTAGTTTGATCCATAAATTAGAATATTATTAAACAAAAGGATGTATATATCAAGGCTCAGAATAAAGTAATTGTGCAATCTAGGTTTAATTTACAGAAGAAATGAAGAGTAAATATGAATCACCAAAATATAATTAGAAGATAAAATGAAATCTTGGAGAAATGGCAAAATATCTCACTGATCTAAAACAAGCCCAAATGCATCCTGGAGAAAAAAAAAAGCCAAATTTTCCCTTGGGTTTTAGGTGAACAAGTATAACTCCTAGCACAAGAGGACAACCTTTTCAGAGAAGCTTCTCTGATGCAATGATAAGTCAGTACATTATAAATTAGACAAATCAAAATTACTTATCATGTACCTGTTAGGAAATATCATAGAAAAAGTTACCTACTGAGAAATCAGCAAACATTTCCAAAGACGTAAGAAAAGAATATATTCTGTCTCAAAAATATATGAACCCATGGATCGAGTGGCATCATGCTTAGCTATAGTAGACATTTAACAAATATTTGTCAAAAGTATTTTTTTAAAAAGAGAGCCAGGCTTTTCTTTCAAAGAGGTATGGTGGTTGGCTATGTCTCAGAACCTAAGATAGGTGTCTCAGTTTTCTATTCTGATTCCATAATTTTGTGTTTCAAAGTAACAACCATTTATTTTTGTTTATGACTGGTGGGTCAGCAATTTGGGCTGGCTTCAGCTGGTTAGTTCTTATGCTGGTCTCACCTGGGGTCAATCTTGTGACTACAATTATCTGGAGGTTCAACTATGTGTGAATGGTCTCAGGTGGCCTCATCCACATGTCTGGCCATTGGAGCTGGCTGTTGGCCAGGCCACTTGTCCTTAGCAGAGGAATCCATGTTATTTCACATAATGGTAACATCTTTTCAAAAGAATAAGACTAGAAGCTACATGGTCTCTGGAGGATTAGGCTTGAAAATTATACCGTATCACTTCTGCAATCCCTATTGTTCAAAGCAAGTAAAAAGGCCAGCCCAGATTCAAAAGGAAGAGAAACACACATCTATTCTTGATGAGAAGCACTGCAATAAATTTGTGGCCATTTTGACTTCATCTCAAGAGACAACAACATAGCTTACAGATAAAAAACATCAGAGGGCTTATTCTGGAAAAGATTTGTCCTGACAACAGATCTACCTAGAATTAAGCCCAGAATTTGACTGCCCATCCATCAAGCCCTCTGTCATGGAAATAATAGCAGTGATTCAAGCTCAGAAATTGAATTTGTAAAGTGCCTTCTTTTTGGCCTTCTCCCAAAGGGAAAAGGTAACAGGAGTAACACCTGAAGCACTCATTAAGAGCATCAACAGCAGTCTACACAAATAACACAGCAAAAGAAGAGGTGAGTGGAAGGTAGAGCATGGTGAGACAAATGCCAGGATGTTAATGATGGACAGACCCATCCTGATATTGCAGTATGTTCTGATTCTTTAGCACTAGGAAACATGTTAACCTGAAAATGTATTT
The DNA here is from genome assembly GCA_004027835.1 of Alouatta palliata. Lineage (NCBI taxonomy): Eukaryota > Metazoa > Chordata > Mammalia > Primates > Atelidae > Alouatta > Alouatta palliata. Next base: position 63,089 of record PVKV010012477.1, on the reverse strand, counting down.
ATTACTTACAGCATACCAGTCCATTTAAATGGTTTGTCAGTCACTCCTGCAGATGGGAACTGAAAATTAAAGAGAGCAAATCACCCAAAATGGCACAGTCTATTTTATCAAAAAGTCTTAGTATGTATGTATATTCCAGACTCAGTATGCAAATACCTTCTCAATAGAAACAACTACAGAATCTCCCAGTGGATAAAGTGTTTTTATACACATCCAGACATGAGACATGGCAATTCACAGAGTACCATAACCACATGAGAAACTAAAAATAGGATATATATTCAGAGGATGCTCATCATCCTTGCAGATTAAAAATATGTTTTTTGTAATATTCAATGAAAAACAGCCATAAGCAGTAGGAGAAAAGGGAAATCCCCTACATGTATCCAACAGAGCATCTTTAGAAAAAAAATGTTTGAATTTAAGTCTAGCCCTATCATCTTAACTGTATAATCATGGACAAGAAAATTAACCACCCTGCGCTACAATACGTTCCTCTAAAAAATGGAGACAATCATGAAAAAACTGTAGGGTTATTGCACAGAATAGAGAAAGGTAGAAATCTACAGTGCCAGGAAAAGACCACCTTCTCAGAATATTATGAAGATGATGCTGATGATGATCACCATCATCATCCATTATATATTATCCAAGTTATATTAGCATCTTTCAGTGCTGTCCTCATCAAATACATGGAAAGCTCTGTGCTTGTCTCAGAGGATGAAGCCTTAGCCTTTTATTCAGCCTCAGATTCTTATTTTACCAACATAACTAGAAATCTTGTTATTTTCTTACTAAATTCCTATTAGGAAGTTTAAAAGGAAAGCAAATACATTGACAAAAAATAGCCATATAAGAGCAAAGGAAATCAAAAAAACACTTTACAGTAAAGACAGAAAGGATAAGAGAAGGGGCAACTTTATAAACTGCCTTAAACATGTCTTGGATTGGTCCCCAAGGGTCGTCTGCAATCACTAACATATACAATAAATGAGTCATTAAGAAAACAACTATGTTTTGATGTGTTATGTTGATCTTGACAACTATTTGAATTCACATTAAATGTAAAACTTTTAATAATTTTTAAAAAGGATGCCTAAAGAGAAAACATTCAAGACTATGGATAATATGGATAACCAAAAGACTCATTCTACAAGGACACTTAGTCAAGAAAGTTTACATGTCATTTTCTTCTGAGTTTAAATTATTTTCCCCCTTTTTTAGAAATCAGATAACCTGATATAGAGGCTGAGGAAGCTGGTAGGAGCTTAATTATCAATTTTATTAAATAATGGAGGAGGTAACAAAAATCAATTTAGTAAATACTCTAGAGATCAAGAGCATTAGAGAAAAGGCGTGAGAACGTCATCGAGACTGATTCAGGACTAGAGCTACTCTCTGAAAGAATATTTATTTCTCACTCTAGATTGCAACTTTTCTAGAGTGGCATCTATGCTGTTTTGGCTTCTGTCACTCAAAGGAGAAATGGTTACCAGAAAATCCAAGTATGCATTAAATGCCAAATAAATGTTGGTTAAAGGAATTAAACAGAGGGCTTGAGTCATTCTTGTCTAGAACAGAGAGATCACGATGCAGTCAGCCAATCATTTTAGGGTAAGGTGAAAATTTACTCTTCTTGTGTTGCTCCATTTCATTGTTGTTCATATTTATTATGAACAATAACATTAAAATATATTAGTGAATTTTCTCTCACTATATTTAGTAGAAAAATTTAAGTAACTTGGTCATCATGAGTAAATTATATAATCTGAATGTTCGAAGTGTCAAGACCCATAATAGCAAATACGTTTAATCCTGTGATCAAACTTGGATTGACCATTTGTCACATCTTGAAGAGGTATACTTAAAGCGTGTCACTTGATTGTCATTCAATAGATAAATGCTTGTGAGGATGGATACTCCATTCTCCATGATGTGCTTATTTCACATTGCATGGCTGTATCAAAACATCTTATGTATCCCAGAAATATATACACCTACTACTTACCCATAGAAATGTTTTTGAATAATTTTTAATTTAAAAAAAATAGTTCTATATGTTAAGAACTCCAATGTCTTGTTAAGTCTCAGCAGGAAAGAAAACACTGATCAAATTGTAACATCTAAAATGAGTGCAAGCTGGGGAGTTACAGCATTTTCTTGCTTTCTCTGCTCCAAAAGCAAGAAAGTAATGGTCCTGCTTAACTTGACAGTAGTCTACTCACGTGGGTTGTTGGCATGCTTCAGTGAAAAGCTGGATAAAAAATGAAAACCTTCCAAAAGAAGGTGATGATGAAGACCAATGATAGCTAACATTTAATGACAATTCAAGGAAAAAGGACTTGAAATCATAATACATTGAAAACTGTCCCAAACCAGTTTTGGGCCAAGATATGTTTAGTCATAAGCACAGCAATTGTGGGCTGGAAATTTCAAGGAACTCAGTGCAAACACTTGAAGTACTATCATTAGGAATTAAACTTGTGTGCCTCCTTCTACCATGTTAAAAATAATTAGAAGCTATAAGATGCCAGAGTTTTGGCTCAAGTTAAAGAAGAAAATTATAATACATTTGTATAATAATGAAATAATCTATTTTAATTGGAGTGAGTTTGGAACTTAGTCAAGATGACCACTTGGCAGAGATGCTTTAAAAAATTCAAGACTGAATATATGTGTCAGGAGAACTTTTAAGTTGCCGAATGCAATGTCCATCAGAGGTTAAAGTGAATATAAATATGAACATCTTTGGGTAAGTCATACACTCTCTAGTGTATTAAAGATACACCCTATGATTTCTTAAACTCAGCAAGATTTTCTGCTTTACATCTTCTGCCTGGTTCTTGAAGAATATGACTCCTGGTCTGGTGAGCTTTTGAAGCCATACAATTATCACCTCTTTTATGGTTTCCCTAATCATGCTCATGCTAGCTAATGATGAAGCGATCATGGTAATGGTGATAAAGATAATGACAATCAGGTACCTAATGAACTATATCACTGAAACCTACAGACGGCCTGATAGCATAAGTCATATTACTAGCCCCATTTCCTAGATGAGGATTCTGATGCTCAGAGAACTTCAAAGACTTGTTCAAGGTTATACAGGGCTGAGAACAAGGATGGTAGAATCCCACAGCTCCTTTTTCTAATTACTGCATGATACAATCCCCATAAAACACAGCCACAATTTCTTAATTTCTTCTCTCTTCCCTACTACAAAGCACAGAACACCAAAACAGAACTAAAAGTTTCAGTTAATAAATTATTTTCAAACTTCTGCATTTGTTTATATTTTTCATGTTACTAAGAAAATAAGTTATTGAGGTCAGGACCCAATGTCCAGTTACAGATTGTTAAAGTGCCTGACATTTGAACAGTCAATACATAGCAAATATCCTAAATAATTCCTAAAAATGACTTTAAACTTTTCATTTAAAGTTGGGGCTATTTTTATTGAGTGTGTGATTCCAAATTCAAATATCTGTGAATATTAATAATAACAAGATATCTATCTACATAAAGCATATGTACTACTCATATAGTGGTCAATGCCGCCATATAAATTATACATATTTTAATGCTGCTATAGAAATGACTAAACACTAATAAAAACAAGTGCCAATAAATTGTTCAAAAACTTAACAAATCTTCACACCATGAAAAAAATAATAAAAGGAGAGCTAATTAATAAGAAAAGTACCACAACCTATACTTCCAAAACAGATAAGAGAAAGTTAAGATTCATAGAATGTACTTGATATGTCCCCACTAGTAAATCACTTGAATGCAAATATTCTATAACTTGGGAGATGATACCACTAAAATCCATGAAAAGCCTACTTAAAGATAGAAAATACAGAGTCAAAATGAAGACTGCAATCAAGAAAGAAACTGAAGGTTGTCCTTGAAGGCTCTTTAGCACTTCTTCAAAAGAGCAGCATAGGGTTGAGTGAAAATAGATCGAGATAAACAGCAGTTTAGGATTCCATTCCTGATTAAATATATACTTCTGATTCAGCATCTATTGAATGAATTAGGGCTTTTTTTGTTTGTCTCTAAGAATTCAGAAACTGCCCTCAGAGTTTGTTAAAAGTATGCTAAAACCTTAATCATTTATCATATTACTATTTTTCTAGTGTCTTTTTTATTGTAAAATCTAAAATAGATTCAATTTTCTATGAAAATTCTATAATTGTTTTCCACAAGGATTATAATACCTTTTTGAAATATTTCTTGGAAGATATTTTAGAGCAATACATTATCTATATGTTCCCACAAAGAAAATGCAAGAACAGGGTGAGCTTTAAGTTTTGACAGATTTATTCTGTAAAAAGATATATTTTCTTATTTTATTTTAAGTTCTGGGATACATGTGAAGGATGTTCATGTTTGTTACATAGGTAAACATGTGCCATGGTGAGAATGTAAATTAGTTCAACCATTCTGGAAGACAGTATAGCAATTCCTCAAAGACCTAGAACCAGAAATCCCATTTGACCCAGAAATCCCATTATTAAGTATATGCCCAAAGAAGGACATATTTTCTAAGAAGTACAAAATTTGTCAATTGAAATTTTCCTGCCAATGTGATCATGTAACTTAACAAACATTGGCTATAAAAACCAATTTGTGAGAAATATTACAAATTTAGTTTATAGTTTAAAATAGACAATAAATCCTTTTCATGTTTACTTGAAATCAGTGAAGTGACAGCACAGTTATATAAGCATGTAATTCCATTGTAATTTTTATTACTTATTAACTAACTTCATAATTAGCATTGAATTATATCATGTAAATTTTTTATGTAAAAATAAATTATGTTTAGTAAAAATCATTTTGTCAACACAGTATCTTTCACAACAATATGATGAAAAAGCTTAAAAGTAGCACTGGCTATATTGGAATTACATTCTTATATTTCTGTTTTCTGTTACATGAAACTGGGATTTTCATAATAACATATAATTTATATTGGTAGAGCATAATAAAAATGGTTCACCTCTAAAGGGAATAGCCTCAATAATTATGAACATAAGACTTCTTAATTTCACCATGCACATACCATGTAATGAACAAATTATACAGTCTTGAATTCTAAATAGTCCTCAATGATTGAAGGATGCCAGGGGAATAAAAATGTGGGCTGTAGAACCAAAATAACTAGTCTCACTCTCAAGGCTTGTTGAACAAGGCAGAGTATGCACATGTGTATCATTGGAATAATTTAGCAAAATTATCTTCTAGTTATGTATTCTATGGGCCCACACACCTATAAGGTCCAAATTTCTAGTTTTACTCTTCAATAATACATAAAACATAAAATTCTTATACTGTATACAAAATCCTGAAGATAAAGTCAATATGTTACATTTGTAAGTAAACAGAAAATAAAAATCACTGAAATAAGCTAATAGGTTAGCCAGTTAAGCCTTTAGGAAGTTTCAGGTAGCTTCATTTTTCCAACCTCAAAATTGACAATAATATTTTTTAGCAACCTTATTTATGATAAACTTATCTTTAAATACATAATTTAGTAGATATTATGTAGTAGTTTCATGTAGAGGCAGGGATATGGTTAGATATCTGTAAGTATCTCATCCCAACCATATAACAACACAGCAATAGATCAGCAGAAAGCAAGATCTCAATTTCACCAGCAAGAAAACTCAGCAAAACTACTAAGCCAAAAGTGCTTCAAACAGCAAGAAGAACCAGATCACTGATTTAAATGGACAAAGGAAAATGACAGTCATTTATGAAAAGATGAAAGGGTGATAAAACCTGATATGACATATGATGATCATTTAAACACCAATGTCATAATCAGATATTGCTTTAACACACAGAATGCATTTAATGACAGAGAAGACAAAAATAATTGAAGAGGGAATAGGGTGGGAGAATTCTCCCACAGGTAACTACAGCTCTTGCTATCCCCTCTTGAGATAAAAGAAAGAAATCACTTCTGGCTGGTATCAGTCAGAACTAAACCTTTATGAACTTCTCCCAAAACACCAGCACAAGAATCTCATATTTCAAAAACAAGGTGTGTGTGCTCGTATACGCATTACATCTATGAGGGAAGGAGAGAGATGTGTGAAAGAACAGAAGGCTGGTGTTCAAGGTCATTCTCCTCTTGAAAAGAGAAACGGAAAAAATGACTAAAAGAAATGATCCAGGGCACAGGAATCAAGCGACTTCTTTTCACCTATCTGCTTATGCCTGTTCTTATAGATACCCTATTGTTCTGTCCCTATTAATAATGACTAAAAGAGGGCTTACAAAGACGGAGGATTTTTGCTGGAAATTTCCTATCAATATCTGACAGTGTTAACTCATCAGTGAGCCAGGCCAGTGAGCGAAGCCAGCTCTATCTAAAGACAATTCTTAACCAGGACAGTGGACTCAAATTATCAAAGTCACTTTACCCTTTCCATTTTTCCAGAAAAGGGAGAAGAAAAAGGTAGCAGAAATCTTTTCCGCCGTGTTAGGAACTTCTGTGCATGCAACCTTGTATTAGGAGCTCTATTTAGTTACGATCTTTAACCTAACTCTAATCTGCACCAATGAGTGACATTTTCAAGCATGCATAACACCATCATCTATGTTTAGGTTTCTGAGCACTCAGCATCCATTTTAATGCATTTGCTTTGCCTTCTCTGAGGCTGAGGGTGGAAGAACAAAACTTAACTTGCTAAAGATCGAATCCTTCGTGGGAAAAGGCCAGAAGAAAGTGAAATGAGGTGGGAGGTGGTGAAAACATCTTATTTTCCAAGTACCTATATTCACCAGCATTCCTTTTTTCTTGGGCACTCTCTAGACAGGTATGGCTTACTTGTTAACAAATATTGTAAGTATGATATCAATACTGTTGCAATAGTATTCTGGGGCAATTTGGGGGGCACAAAGAGATATTCTTGTCAGCCGTTTAGAATAAACAAATCAGATTTGTTTAAGATTTTCTGAGTGATAGGAGGATTAGAAGTAAATTCACTAAAAGAGAAAAAAAGAGAAGATATGAGGAAAGAAATCCTTTTTAAATTTATTCCAATTATCTGTTATCTTTCATTTATTTCATTAATCTAGGCAATTTCCCCCTTTTTCATTGGTTCTCACAGGATGAAGTTCTGTTAAAGTCGAGATATCTTCTGTATCATTCCTTGGTTCTCCCTGGAGCTTTAAATCACAAAGCAAATCTGAAGAGTGGCCCTCCAGTCCTCCTCTTTCACGTTTATTGGGTACCAGGTGGGGGAGGGAGGTTAGTTGACTTTACAAAGGTGTTTTGACTGGAAACAAAACAGGTATAAATGACCTGATCAAACCCAGAAGAGCAAGAAGGAAGGGGAGAAAGAAGAACAAATGAAAATCCAGGAAATACACACTTAGCTTCAGGTTTTTAATCCTGATAAATTATGCAATATTTGAATATCAAGACGTTTTTGTAGCCAGCTTTCCTTCTATATTCTTGAATATTCATGGTGGGGGGAGAGAAAGAGAGAGAGAGACAGAGAGAGAGAGACAGAGAAAGAGAGAGAGAGAGACAGAGAAAAAGAGAGAGAGAGAGAGAGAGGACTTTGCAAGAAAAGGCAGGACACCACGGCCCCCCACGCTCCTCTGTGGCTGTGGGCATCTCCCTCCTCTCACAACCAGGCGGCCACCTCGGCCGCGATCCTCTTGCTGTCTGCCAGGGGGTCCGCTGAGCTCTTCCGCCCCGCCCCAAGAAAGTGTCAAAGCCGGCCTGCCAGCTGCAGTGGCAGAGCCCAGCCCCCAAAGCCCGCTGCATACACGGCCTTGTAGCACCCCCAGCCTGCGAGGGCTGCAGTAGCAGCGGAGCCCAGACTCGAGGAGGAGCTGGGGACGTCAGCGCGCAGGGAAAAGCAGAGCAGCTATCGGCCAGCTCGAAGTCTGCAAATGCCATCATATGGGTATCTACAGAAACGCAGCGAATGGAGGAAAATCAGGCAGCGCCCCTAAACTTCCTAAGCGGATTTAGCAAAAAGAGCCCCCCGCCCCCTAGCAGCTCCAGTCACTGCCTCCCGGAACAAGGCACCTTCAGCGGCTGGGCAAAATCCTCCGCTGAATGTAGCCAGTAAGCAGCTCTCAAAGGCGGGAGACAAACGAACACTCCTTAGCTAAATTATTCAGACCGTCTTCACTACGGAATAAAATATTGATGAGACTACTTTGGAAGTGCTTTATCTTGTTAATTCTAATGTCTTCAAGAAGGAAGTGAAATTTTCCGTTGGGGGCGGGCGCTTAGATGAGATGAAAGGGAATTCAGGGGAAAAAGGCGCTAGGGTAAGGGGCTTTGTAAGTTAACTAAATTTGTTGTTTCAGCCTGCCCTGGGAATCTCCTTTTAACATATCAGACCCAATATATTAATTAGGCAGTCGCAAATTCAACCTGCTTCTTGTAAATCAAAGCATCGGAAAAAAAATCAAAATACCTATTACACAGAGACAAAGCAAAACACACACACACACACACACACACACACAAAAAAAAAAAAAAAAAAAAAAAAACGCGCACAGGAGCCCCCTCTCCGTGACGGAGACAATACAGCTGGAGAGGATGTTGGGTGGTGGCTATCGTTTTAGTCTGGTTCTGCTAGATACAAAAATGACTTCTTTCATGGATTTATTCTGCTACATAAAAGCACGCCCTGGCAGTTAAACACCATATCTCAAGACAGACACCCGTGGCAATATATTCCCTTTCATGCAAACCAAGTTCCAAGAAAACTCCATTTCCAGTCAAAGTCTCCAGATGCGTAATTTACAACTACTGAAAAGATCTGGCAAGCTCCTCCACAACAAGGAAAGGAAAACAACCTGGCACCAGAGGTAGAAAAGAGTAAAAAACATCTTTGGCTTAAATGATGGGTGAAAACCAAACACGCACTCACACTCCACAATCTGGAGAGGGTTGAGTACTAAATGGTCCGTGGCAACCATAGCCTGAAGGAAACGCAGAATTTTGATCTCTGGCATCTTCAGACAGGTTCCGCACGCCTAGCTCTCAAAAGAATATCCTCAGGGTGGAGCACATCCATATTCCCAAAGCTTCCACTACTAGATTAAGTGTTCAGGTATAGATTTATATTTCACCTACTAGAAACTGTATTACAAAATCACAGAGCAGGCGGCCTTGGATACCCAATCCTTCGCAATGATTTTCAAAACATTAATAAGTAAAGTAGGCTGCAATGCAGATAAGACACTAGAAACAAGATCAGAAGGAAATTGGGTGAGGCGAGTAGTCGTTGGCTTGTTACCTGGTGCCTCTAGGGGAAAAGACGGTCGTAGGAAGACTTTCTGCCTGCAGGTACAATCCCGACAAGGTGGCTCCAGGTGGCTTTCACAGTCGTACGCGGGTCTCGCTTGTCACTTCGCTGCCCTTTGCCATAGCTCAGCACCTGCATCCTAGGGAGTCGGAAAGGCGGCTCCTGCCACTGCCGCCGCTGCTCGCAGGTTGCGCTGGGTGGGGGATCCGCGGCAATCGCCCCATCAAACCCACGGCTCCGAGCCTGGGGAGCGGGCAGAGGCAGGGCGGCCACGCATGCACACACAGACACGGTCACACTCACACACACTCGTACCCAGGCGCGCGCACTTGCACTCACACTTGCACACTCACACCCAACACTGCACGGTGAGGAAGGCAGCACGGAGGGAAGCAGTTCTTCTCACGAGTGGCTTCGAAGCCCACCGGACTGCGGGCAGCAAAGAGAGCGTTCTCGCATAGCCGTTTAATCACGTTTCCTTCAAGTTCTCCTCCACCCCGAATCCACGTAATTCAAGAGCTGGTGACATTTTGGTAGGGAGGAGGGAGCCGGGAAAAGGCTGCGGAAGAGTGAGGATTATCTTAGGCAGTTTGATAAGCAATCCTCATTACCTTTCTTTTTTTTTTTTTCTTTTTGTATAGCAAACCAGCTCGAAGGGCTGAACTTTTGGCTTCAAATGCTGTGGACCAAAACGTAAATATCCTTCTGGCCAAGACGGGAAGGTGTAGATTCACGGAAACAAGAGGGCTGCAAGACCCTCTCTTGACCTTGTGATGTACCTGGAAGCCGGTTAATACCGGCGCTTTCCAAGCTTCTGGGTAAAGCGATCCACACACCTAGGTTCACAGCCCAGCAGCCGCTCCAAATCCAGCCAGGAAAATGGGTCCGGGCGTCCTCAGAGCTCTGCAAGAACCCGGGCATGAAGGGGCATCGCCGAGTTAATACATTCTGGGCAGTTGGATAAAAGACAGTCAAATCCATCAGATAGGCGCGCGCGTACACACTCGCGCGCACACACACACGCAGCTAGCTGGAAAGCGGCTTACAAAACACTAGAGACATGCCAAGATGACTTGAAAAGGTAGCCAACATCCAGGATCTTTCCGGAAAACAGAAGGGCCAGCTGGGAGGTTATCAAAGTCTTCTCAAGTCTTTCAATTTTTCATCCCTCCTGTGAGTGTGTGTGTGTTTCCAGAAGGTTTCGTCGGTCTGCCCCACCCCCGTCCAGTTGCGCTTTTTTTTCCCCCTGATATAACCGACCGTAAAAAATGGATTATGTGGGTGGGTTGTGCTCACAGCCCAGAGCTCCCCAAAGTCAAGAATCCTAAGGGAGCAGCCAGCTGCGAAACAATTCACACCCTCAACGGAAGAAGGAAAAACACGCGCAAACACACGCACACACGCGCACACACATACATAGTCCTCGGCTGGGGCAGCTCTGCACACGCTCACCGCTTCCCTGCGCGCGGCTGCACACAGCGCCCCGCCCGCTGGCCAGCCCGCTGAGGCGAGTCCGCAGTTCAGGCGCTAGGCGAACAGCTGAGGTCTGGGGCGGCGGCCGTTGCCGGGGCGGGCAGGGGAGCCGGGCTTCCCAAGGCGGCGCGTGCAGGCAACGGCGGCCTCCTGGCCGGGAGGAACTGAGCCCAGTGCTGCAGCATGGAGGCGGCGGCGGCGGCTGCGGCGGCGGGCGCGCGGCCGTGAGCTCGGCCCGCGCCGCAGTGACGGGAGCGGCCGCGTCGGCCAGACCCCGGCCCGGGCTGCTCAGCTGCTCTCAACCCTCGCGCCTCCCAGCCAGACGTGTTTCAAATCGATTTATCCCGGGACGCGGAGAGGGCCGGCGAAGCGCCGGGAAATCCCCAGGCTGAGGAGGCCCGGGGGCGTTGCAGGAAGGGGGAAGGGAAAAGGCAGACAACCTGGAGGATGAAGGTGAACTTCCAGGGGCGTCCCCAGCCTCCTGCAAAAGGGCAATTTGCTGATCGCCCACTTCCTCGCGGATATGGGATAGAAAATCGTCACTGAGTCAAGCTTCCGCTGCTTAGGGCGGTGGGAAAAGTCATTAGCTATAACCCGCCGGAAATTTTGAGGAGAGCTACTGACTTGGGAGTTTCAGTCATCTGAGGCAGGCTTCCGCTGTCCCCTTAGTTGTGGGTGGTGATTTGCTTACTAATCAGATGGGAGCAGTTTCTGAAAAGAACATTTATATTTGGGAATCAACTCAGCTCAGCATCAGACATTACGAATACTGCAGTTGGTCCCATTTTAGTATACCAAGGGCAGAAAGGGAGCCTATCAGTCCTCATAAGCCAGACCTGGTCTCTAAGGTCACCGGCACGGATGCAGGGTCTAAAGCAGAAGAGAGGTGCGACTGGAAAGGAGGTTAGACAGGGCCCTGTGGGAGTGGATCTGCCTGTAGCCCCCGCCTGGTTTTGCTTGAGACTCCGACAAGACTCCCATTGCTTCTCTCCCCGACCCTAGCCCCACTTCCTCCAGCCTGGGAAAGCCAGTAAGCAAAGTTAATGCTTTCTTCTAAGAATTCCTTAGTGAAATCTTGCTGTTCCTTTCTGCTGAAATCCTGAAACCCTTCCGTTTTTCACTGTGGGTTCACCAGCACGTGGTCTTCGGACACTGCACGCACCTTCGCTCTCAGCTCTGATCCTCACCAACCCAGACACCAGTTTGTACCCAAAGGCTATGGAAGAGTAGGAAGTTGCAAAGGGAAGCTGGCTAACAAGCACTTCTTCTGGCCTACTTGGCAAAGGCTTACGCTGACGGCCTCGGTGGATAGGGAGCTCTTTCATTTTATTCCAAAAAGAGCTCTGCCAGGCATTACCATTGCCCTGCAGGTGCACAAGCGCGCATATACTCGAGCACAACCATGGGTTCATTCCAAGCGCGCATACGTGCACCCATGCGTAAGGAAGACCCACACAGCTATCTCCGGGAAGAACCCGAAAAGTGCTTTAGGTGTCAGCTGCTCACATCTTTCTTTCCTCTGCTCCCCGTCTCTGCCCCTGATGCTTCCAGTCCAATCCTAGGCTTACGAATCCACTCAAGCCACGTCTGGCTGCTTTGTTCCAAAGAAGCGCGGCTCCGTGGACTGCACTTCCAGCCGCACAGCCTCCCTCCAGGTCGCCGAGCCGCGCCAGATCCGGGGCTCCAGGGTCTCTGCGGGAGCTTAGGAAGCTCAGGATCCGAGTAGGCGAGCTGGAGAGCCAAACTTCGCGCAGCTCGGGGACTGCGCAGCAAGACCAAATAAATAAACCAAAGGGACACCACGGACAGATATACCAAAGGACACCACTGACTTCCAGGGGAGTCTCCACTAAAGCCATCAGCGTTTTCCTTGTAGCTTTCTGTCCCTTGAAGTGGAAAATTGAGGTTTCTGAGAAGTCCACGGAGAGAATCTGCAGCAAACTGAAGCCACAGACTCCGGAGGCACAGGGAGAAAAAAGGCTTCCATCCTCCTTTCACTTCAAACTTGATCGCTTCTGGGACTTCACTGGAGGGCGATGGAGTTGCACCAGCCTGGAGTACAACCAGATCCCAGCGAGCACTTCCAAGTACTTTAGGACGTGGGGGTGACTCCTTTTTCTTCAGGATTGTCCCACTTGACAACCTTTCCATCTGAGCTGATAGGAACCAATGAAAGTCTAGGCATTAGGATTTTCTGTTCCCTCAGGGGATCAAAGTATAAAATGTTGAATGAGAAATTCAAAGACTTTGCATCACTGGGCTGAATAACTTTTTGTTTTTCTTTTTTATGGTGTCCAGATTGAGGTAGGGAAGGGATATACTGAGCCAGCTGTAAGAAGTCAGGAGTTGGGACAAGACAAAGTTCAAATACACTGGAAGTCTCTCTCTCTCTCTCTCTCTCTCTCTCTCTCTCTCTCTCTCTCTCTCTCCCTCCCTCTGTGTGTGTGTGTGTGTGTGTGTGTGTGTGTATGTATGTGTCAGCTTGAGAAAGATGAAATCAACGTTTCCTTACTGCTGGGAGTAATAAGGCTTACCTTTTCATTGTTCTTTCATATTGCAAGGGCTGGCAGGCCCAGGAAAACACCTTCTTTCCATTTCTTGTAGCCTTTCTGAATATCATGCATTTTATTTGAAAGTGCTTTCCTCTACTTTCCCCATTTCATCTCAATAATCTCTGCTAAAGCCAGATAACTTTCAATCTCCAGATTCAGCATTTGCTCTTTTCCCTTCTACACAAACTGATTAGAATTTTCAAAGAGAGATGATGCAGAAAGCTTCTATTTTGTTTGGTGATTGTTGCTAGAAAATGGCAAGACCTCAAGAGAGACCGGAATGTTCTTTCCCAGTGATGTCAGAGCTAGCAAAGTTTTGTTGTTGTTGTTTCTTTACATTTTATTCCCCAGCAGGTCAAAACTAGGATGTTTGCAAAAATAAGTTCTCATTTTTCATAAAACTATTGTTATTAGCCACTCTGAGGTTGACATACTTTTAAGAGTTCAAACAAGTTCCTTGTAGAATAGGGTTCCTTTAAACATTAACATTTAAAGAGAAATATTTTTTTCATAAATAATTTAGATTTAACTCTTTACCTCTATAGAATATCTGCCTTACTTTGTTAATGTGTTGTTCCCTGATTTACTGCATATGCCAAATCACTTTTAAAATAATGTCAGCTTTCTTGTTCTCCCAGCTCATTTTTCTAAGGACCAATGGCAATAAGTGTTGGTCTCCCTATTTTCCCAGAATATCCAAGATTTCCGGTAATTAATGGAAATGTGAATGTTTTCCAGTTAAAGTGATGAATATCAAAAGATAACCTGAGATTCTGTTTATATTGTTATTTAATATCTGAGTTTCTTTTTAAGATAGAAAAAAGTTATGATCTACTTTTTTATAAATGGTATTAACAATTAGTATGCACATCTCATGAATTTTACTATTTATGTGGATTAAACCATGTGGTAAGTTATCACTTAATTCATTAATTTGTTTTATATATAATTGAAGAAGCTTATTATAAATTAGAAATACCTTACTTTCAAATTCCCTGGGTGAAAAATTGCTATTGAGTTACAAACCTTTGATTATTTTTACTAATATAATGTAATATAATATATTAAGTTCTCTGGCAGTTCAAAATTGGGAATTGCTATGAAGAAACAACAAGGAAATACCAGTTTTTGAAATGAAGGGCTATCATTTCCAAAAAATGAGTTAAACAGAATAAATGAAATCCAAACATCAAAGTTTTTTTTTTAATCTATGTAGTTTTGAAATGTAAAAAGAAGTGTGCTTATTTTAGGAGCATGTTTCAAATGTTGTATCTGAACATAAAGTACTAGAATACAGTGTATTTTAGTAACTAGATCTCACCAAAAATATATTTCAACTGATTTCAAAACAGAGTTGAAGACCTAACATGTTTCTGAGATACATATATAAACAGATTTCTCACTGAAACAAGAGCAAAATCAAATGTATTTTGCATTTAATCTTCTTTTGAGTTACAGAAATTCTTTTTCTTATTGTTTCTTGATGTTTTAAACATGATTTATATAAAACACATTTTCTTTCCTTTATTTCTGAATCTCTGTTGTACATTTTAACCTTTATAGATCATAATAATAGTCAACTATCAAGGTCTACTTGATGAAAACTGGAACTAGCACTAGGAACCCAATAAATTACTGGATGAAAGTGGACATTTATTTTACTAGAAAAAATGATTTTTGAACCTAATGTTTTAAAACACAAATACAATGTGTTTTAAAGATTATATCCTTAGCAGAGAGTTTTTGAGAGATCTCGAAGGAAAGGAATGATTTCAGAGATAAGCATTGCAATAGAGGAAGGACAATTCTTAAACCATACTAAATGTTAGAAATAAATTTTATCTTTCACCTCCATTTATATTTTTTCTTGCTTCTTTGCTTATATGTTGATGTCAGCTCCTCATATTTGTCTGGTGCTCCTATTTAGTTACCCAAGAGCCCCAAAATGCATCATACTGTCAAGGGCTATCTAACCCAAAGAAGAATTCTATGCTATTACAATTTCTACTTCTCGTCAAAACTCCCATTAAGTCACAGTAGATAGATCTAATTGAGCTTTTTGGAAAAAACAAATTATATCAGACTAACTTAAGCTAAAGTGTGAATGACTAAGCCATCTACACCAGGAATATGAAGCCAACTTAACTTCTAAAAAGTAGACTTTCTAGAAAAGTGCATTAATACATATGGGAAGCATTGGTACCTCAGTCATTCTTAGCCTTATATGCCAAAGTGAATAATAAGGATGGTATTATATCTTATATTTTCCTTTTTTTTTTGTATTTTTGATAATGCTGTTGAACAATTATTTATACCTAGCTTTAACTTTTGAAAGAAACATTTTTAAAATTTATGTGTATGTATATATAGATAGCATTTCAGAAAATTGTCTACTAAATATTGAAAACTGTTTTCTAAAATGAATCTAGTCATAAAACAATTATCTTAAAATAAAACCTCAGAATAATTGTTGTTATGACTTGATTTAGGAGTGCAGGTAGGTATACCAAATCATATTAGGTAGAAGTAGTAAGTTGTTTGAATGTCTGTGGAATTCAGTTTTTCAATACACTTATGTTAAAAGTCTGATTAAGAACTATTGTTGTGCGGGACCACTGTTGACTTCAACAGGGATGACACCCTGTCTGAGAGGTGGAAGGAGAGTCCCAGAGCCAGTGAATCAGACACAGCATTTATTGAGGAGTTATATACAATTTGGTCCAGGAGTGGTGGGCTGGACAGGAAAACTGGTATTTTTTACAAAAAGCATACAACATACATAGCATTTTCACCTAGGACTATCTCTAGCTAGCAACCTCTATTTTGCCCAAAACAAAGGTCCTCAGTTCCCCCTTTTTTTGTTGTTTTCTGAGATGGAGTCTTGCTCTGTTGCCCAGACTGGAGTGCAGTGGCATGATCTCAGCTCACTGCAACCTCTGCCTCCCTGGTTCAAGCAATTCTTCTGCCTCAGCCTGCAGAGCAGCTGGGATTATAAGTGCCCGCCACCATGCCCATCTAATTTTTGCATTTGTAGTAAAGGTGGGGTTCACCATGTTGGCCAGGCTGGTCTGGAACTCCTAACCTCATGATCCGCCTGCCTCAGCCTCCCAAAGTACTGGGATTACAGGTGTCAACCACTGTGCCCGGCCTCTTCAGTCACCTTTATGGCCTGAGTTCCCAGGGAAGGGCTAGGGGTTCAGATGTCCTTCAGAGTTAAGGAGTGAATCTCCAGGTTAGCCACTCCTGAATTTCTTAGGTCAGAATTCTGTACAAACATTCTTCTTGCACCATAGGAACCTTCTCAGGGTATGCTTGTGTTATTGCTATCAAGTGCATCTATGTACAATTATATAACAAAGGTTTGTCTTTTTAGCTTTAGTTTTACAGGTTTTCTTTTTTAAATTTTATTTATTTATTTACTTATGACAGAGTTTTTGTTCTCATTGCCAAGGCAGGAGTGCAGTGGCATGATCTCACCTCACTGCAACCTCCACCTCCCTGGTTCAAGCGATTCTCCTGCCCCAGCCTCCAGAGTAGCTGGGATTACAGGCGTCTGCCACCATGCCCAGCTAATTTTTTGTATTTTTAGTAGAGATGGGGTTTCACCATGTTGGCCAGGCTGGTTTCCAACTCCTGACCTTAGGTAATCTATCTGCCTAGCCTCCCAAAGTGCTGGGATTGCAGGAGTGAGCCATCGTGCTCGGCTTTTAACTTTTACATTCAGATGTATATGTGCAGGTTTGTTACATAGGTACACTTGTGTCATGGGAGTTCTCATACAGATCATTTCATCACCCAGGCATTAAGCCTAATATCCATTAGTTATTTTTCCTGATTATTTCACTTCTCCCACCTTCCATCTTCCCAAAGTAGGATGAAGCAGATTCAGTTTCTTAATTATTCATCTTCAAAATCTGTCCTTGAATTTCAGGCAGGTGACCACAAGTGGGCAGCACTGTGACACTCTCACGTGGTTGTAACCACATGGTTGGACTTTCTTACAAGCCCCCATAGATTTAGAAGGAAGATATAATTTTGATTTATTTTATTAAAGATGTTTTTCATTAAAATAACTGATATGTGATAAGTTTTATCTACATGAAATCAGGTAATTTCTTTTAGATCAACCATTTTTTAACACATTTCTGAAACTTGATTAGGTCATTTGCCTTTTAATCTCTTCACTGGTTCTTTTTGTTTTCCCATTTTAATCATGGCCTCTTTAGGGAGAAGACTGAATTACTGTTCTTTTCTTCACTCATGTTTGACTTCCATAGTATTTCTGTTCCTTTACCTGACAGCAACCTTCTGGCTAGCTTGGTATCAAAGTTCTTTCGGATTTATATCTCAGCTCTTAGTGACTGTGACTTCTGCAATGAAAGGGAATTCTTTCTGTGACTCTTTAGCACCAAACATCTTTCTCTACACAGTGGCCTTTATCTCTCTGCTTGCAGTTTTGTCATTTCATGTAAATTCATTGAATGCCTTGTTATAGCCAGTGCCTTGCACTAGGCACTGGAGAAAGAAGACTGAAAGTAATTCTCTTGACCTTTGTCCCTCATAATAGAGCTTACCATCTAGTAGAGGTTAATAGACCAACAAATTAGTTGTTACATTATGATCTTGTTTTTATTTCACAATTACAATTTATTATCAAGCCCAAGTGTGTTCTTTTGTGAGAGCTCTAGAACCACCTCTTATTAACTCCAATAATAGCTTCTCTACTGTACTTAGTTTCTGGTTTATTTTTGCCACGTTTATTCAAACTGCCTTGGGAGGTAGTTTGTGAAACACTCGTATGAAGATTTTAAATTATTACCATCCATTTATTAAACATTAACATTTATATTTGTAGAAAATGTAACTAATAGTTTTTAAACTGTGTTATATTGCTACACAGTATTTTTCCTCTTTAAAGTAAATTTGTCTATTGTCAACACTAAACTATTAATTTAATTTAATAAATTATTAATTTGAGCTATAAAATTATATATTTTATTTCTGCTTGGATATGCAAAAACAAATTATTGTTTTATTTTGTGTTTGACTTGATGTATTTTAACATTTTGTAATATTACAACATTAGAATATTTAAAAATCAAAAATATATTGCTAAAAAATTAATGTGACACATTATGGGAACTCATTATATATTTTATAATAGTTTTATTATCAACAATAATGAATAAGAGAAATTGCATGGGAAATCATTGTGAAAAATAATATGGCATTATAGTCTTGTCTATATTGTTTTCAAATTTGTGTGTCCAGCATTGATCAGTTACCTTTTATAATTTTACAAATTTGAGGATTTGCTAAATTTTCTGGCTGAAAAATTTCAAAACTATTTTGTTTTTTTTTTATACTAAAGAATGTAGCCAAAAGTGTAAAAATATTAGCATTACATTTATTCATTCATTCATTTTCATAACAGTATGTTTTAGGATTCAGTACCTCCTGATATTGACTTCATTTACTAAGACATATTATCACTCTCCAGTTTTCTTTCACACTAAAAATCACAATATATCTAGAAAGGAAAAAGCAAATAATAAAGGTAAATTCTAAGTTAGTGGTTTTTGAGTACTACATAAACTATTCTCTGTATGTTATCTAGAATTGCTTATTTAAACTTAAACACTGTATTTTCAGAAACATTGTCTTATACTCCACAGAGACGGTTATTTTATACTTTTAATAAGATGAGGGTAAATGAATGATTTATTAAAAAGACAAGTAGTAATGTGAAAAACATGCACCTATCCCCAGGCACATATAATGGATCTTTATAACACATTAAGGTTTTATTTTTCAATTTGGTGAATGGTGAGATTCAATTTTAAATCTTAACTTCTTCTAAAATGTGAAAATGCTCATCATGTAAAAAATAAAAATTTTACTAATTTTGAAATAGACACTTATGTGAGGCAGTGAACTAGAATAAGGCAGTTTCTTTTTCTAGTGACCTCATCTTGGAAATTTTTATTGGATTCAGTAGTACTACACTTACTCATTCATTTAGAAAATTGCCAGTGAGCTACGAGATGGATTTCTCGACCTCTTCAACTCATTACTGCTTATTGTGTTCTGTCTTTATAATATGCAACTAGCTTCTCTTTCTTGCTTTTGTTATTTAAAAACTTCTGATTTACCCTTGGTAAAAGGATCCTTATTTGACACATTATTAAAAGTGTATATAAATGTGACTGCTAAACTGCCCTGAGCTGCTACCCTCTGCCTACTAAGTATGGGGTAGCCCTGCAGAAGCAGTCAGGAAGCAGCAGCACCTCTGAAGCTGTAACCCTGCCTCCTCAATAAAGCTGTTTTCTACCTCTGGCTTGCCCTTGAATTCTTCCCTGGGCAAAGTTAAGAATCCTGGCTGGCTTAGCCCAACTTCAGGGCTTGACTGACCTGCATCAGAATGACTCTCTTGGAATTGGAGAAACCGGAGAGTACTTCTTTGAAAAGTTACGAAAGAAGCTTCTGAAAAATGTTGCAGAGAGCACATCAGTTGAAACTTACCGAGAAATTTTAAATGTCAAAGAAGAATAACAATATGTGTAGAGTGGCCATGCCTACACTAGTTTAGGTAAATGTGAAAACATTCTTTTTTGTAAAACTATGCAAGGAAATTTTATAATCATAGAGCAAATGTTTACTTCAAGTGGCAACCACTCTTTGAAAGCTAATAATACTTCCCTTAAAAATATTTTTCTGTTTTTTGAAATGTATAGTCTCGGACACTTTCTTGATTATGCTTTGTTTTGACCTTTAGGTGTAAAATCTCTCACACTGGGGCTTATTTTCTTTTTTTTTCTTTTTTTTTTTTTTTTTGCTTTGGTGCAATGTGTCTGTGCCATGGTATACACTCAGAAGTGAATGCTTACATTGAAAAGCAACATTAATGAGTGCAGCCCATGAAAAACAAAACCCAGATTTAAACAAAGTTGTTAAACTTTGGGAAAAAAAATGAGGGAATATAATCCACAATATAGTGACGTGTGTCTGTAGTTTCAGTTCTAACCCAGTCTGTAAATTCAGAGTCTCGTATTCTATGTAGACCACATTTGTATAAGGTAATAACTTTTAAAAAATTTAGTCAGTACAAAGAGTCCTTAAATTTTTGTTTTGTCTTTTCAAATTTAGTATTTATTATTTCATCTCTTAAGTGTTGCAATGCATAAGATAATGTGCCAGGCTTTTTTTTTAACCATTTGTTTTGTGATATCAAACACCTGCCTAAATTTCTCCTTTTTGATTTTAATATTAACTAGATCCATATGTTTTTATACAAAAAAGTTACATGGAGCATGTTGCTCAATAGCGGTAGATCATATTTATTTGAAAATATGTTTATGTTTTATTTGTTCTAAACTAATAACTGTATAATAAGTGAAACAGAATACCTGACTGTAAGAAACTGCAATCCAAGACAATAAGAAGTCTTTTAAATTTAGCAATCATGATAAAAAAAGCAATTGATTATTCTATATTCTGTTTCTGATAGTGGTTCTGTTTCAGACTTTATAAGCATAGACTAATGATGAAACAATCTTGGTACACAATCTATTAAGCTTAACTCCAACTGAATAAGTACTTTATCAAATCTGACATTTAGTTGTACTATATCTCTGATTTAGTCAAAATTATAATGACATAATTGACATTTATTATTAATTTAACATATAGCCCCTGTGATTTATATGTATGTTACTAGAATCAAAACTTTTTTTAATACGGGGTTTCACAGTATTGGTCAGGCTGGTCTTGAACTCATGACCTCAGGTGATCCGCCCGCCTTGGCCTCCAAAGTGCTTGGATTACAGGCATGAGCCACCACGCCAGGCCTTTGTGATCTCATTCGTTTCTATGGCTATGTAACATTCCATACTGTATATGCACCACATTTTCTTCATCCAGTCTACTGTTGGTGGACATTTAGGTTGATGCCTTTGTTATTGTGAATGGTGCGGCAATAAATATACATATGCATGTGTCTTTAAAATAGAATTATTTCTATTCCTTTGGGCATATAACCAGTAATGGAATTGCTGTATCAAATGATATTTCTATCTTAGGTCTTTGAGAAATTGGTGCACCATCTTTCACAATGGTTGAACTAATTTACACTTCCACCAGCAGTGTATAAGCATTTCTTTTCCTCCACAATATCAATAACATCTGTTATTTTTTGACTATTTAATAATAACAATTCTGACTGGTGTGAGATGGTGTCATTGTGGTTTTGATTTGCATTTCTCTAATGATCAATGATATTGAGCTTTTTATCATATGATTGTTGGCCACATGTATATCTTCTTTTGAAAAGTGTCTGTTCATATTCTTTGCCCATTTTTTGATGAGATTGTTTATTTTTTCTTGTAAATTCGTTTAAGTTTCTTAAAGATGCTGAATATTAGATTCATCAGATGCATAGTTTGCAAAATTTTTCTCCCATTCTGCAGGTTGTCTGTTTACTCTGTTGATAGTTTCTTTGTGCTGTGCAGAAGCTCTGTAATCTAATAAGACCATTTGTCAATTTTTACTTCTGTTGCATTTGCTGTTGATACCTTCATCACAAAATCTTTGTACCTACCTATGTCCTGAATAGTATTGCTTAGGTTTTCTTCTGAGGTTTTTATAGTTTTGGGTTTTACAGTTAAGGATTTAATCCCTCTTGAGTTAATTTTTGCATATGATATACGGAAGGTGTTCAGTTTCAATCTTCTGCATACGGCTAGCCAGTTATCCCAGCACTGTTTATCTAATAGGGAATCCTTTCCCCGTTGCTGGTTTTTATCAGGTTTGTTGAAGATCAGACAGTCGTAGTGTGCAGCCTTATTTTTGGGGTCTCTATTCTCTTCTTTCAGACTATGTGTCTTTCTGTACCAGTACCATGCTATTTTGGTTACTGCAGCCTTGTAGTACAGTTTGAAGTTGAGTAGCATGATGCCTCCAGCTTGGTCTTTTTGCTTAGAATTGCCTTGGCTATTCAGGCTCTTTTTTGATTCCATGTGAATTTTAATATTTTCAAGTTATTTGAAAAATTTCAATGGTAGTTTAATAGGAATAGCATTGAATCTATAAATTTCTTTGGGCATTTTAATGATATTTATTCTTCCTACTCAAAAGCATGAAACGTTTTTCCATTTGTTTGTGTCATCTCTGATTTCTCTGAGCAGTGTTTTGTAGTTTTCCTTGTAGATGCCTTTCATATCCCTAGTTAGCTGTATTCCTGGGTGTTTTATTCTTTATGTGGCAATTGTAAATGGGAATATGCTCCTGATTTGGCTCTCAGCTTTACTGTTCATTTATAGGAATGCTAGTGATTTTTGCACACTGATTTTGTATCTTGAGATTTTATTGAGAT
Source organism: Alouatta palliata (assembly GCA_004027835.1). Classification (NCBI taxonomy): domain Eukaryota; kingdom Metazoa; phylum Chordata; class Mammalia; order Primates; family Atelidae; genus Alouatta; species Alouatta palliata. The sequence goes on along the minus strand of PVKV010012477.1, from coordinate 40,404 downwards.
GGTTTATCAGATTAAGAAGATATTGGGCTGAGGCTATGGGATTTTCTAGATATAGGATCATTTCATCTTCAAACAGTGATAGTTTGACTTCCTCTCCTTCTATTTGGATGCCCTTTGTTTCTTTCTCTTGCCTGATTGCCCCGGTCAGGAATTCCGATACCATGTTGGCTTTTTGTTTTGTTTTGTTTTTTAAGGTTTATTTTCAGTTCAGGGGACATGGCTGGTCTGTTACATAGGTAAACTTGTCATGGGAGTTTGTGGTGCAGATTATTTCATCACCTAGTACTAATGAGTATTAAGTCTAATACTCATTAGTTTTTTTCCTGATGTTCCATAGTGATTCTCCTCCCACTCTCCACCCTCCGAAAGTCCCCAGTGTGTGTTGTTCTTATCAGTGTGTCCATGTGTTCTTATCATTTAGCTGATACGCTAGATAAAGAAAATGTGGCTTTGCACCAATACTATGTTAAACAGGAGGGGTGAGAAAGGGCATTCTTATCTTGTTGCAGTTTTCAAGAGGAATGCTTTAAGCTTTTGCCAATTTATTATAGTACGATGTTATTATTTTGAGGCCTGGTTTTAGATGTAGAGTGATTTGTGTGCCTTGCCAAGGAGATTTACTTCATCTAATAATCAGCAGGGAGCTAGTAAATGGTTTCATGCAAAATAATAAATATATGTTTCTAATTTAGAAGGAATAGTTCTGCGGTAGTATAGAAGATGGAGGTATGTCTAAAGATGAATGAACAAAAAAAAAAAAAAAAAAAAAAAAAAAAAGACTTCCTAAAGGAAAATCAAAGTAGTTTCAGCAGCAAATAAGATGGTATGACCATGAATTGAGGTGGAAAGATTAGATTTTAAAGTTTAGAAGAAGTTAGTATTCATAGGGTCTAATGTCTAATTAGATCACTATTAAAGAGATAGGGTTTATTCCCAGTTATCTCAAGCAGAATTTACTAGAACTATACGGACTATCTTAGTTAATCCAATAAAAGGTTGTACAAAAGAACTAAAGTGATCTGAGGAACAAGGGAAAATATCTACATTTATTTTCACAGTGTCTCATTTCTGCTGCTCTCTCTAGATTGGGTTTTTGAACCTTTTTCTTCAGATATACTTTTATCTTGTTTGATCATCAGAGCATACGATTCATATATGATCATCTTACATAACTTTCCTAATTCATCACCCACTGCTAATAACACATTTTTTCTATGTTCCAACTTCAAACCCTAGAAAGAACATGTTGTGGTGTTTGGTACACCAATATATGGATGTGGAAAGAAAGTGAATTTGGGTAAGAAGAATTAATTCCCGTTTTAGATGTGTTTTCCTAAAAAAAAAATCAAGAGGCATTTGTATGTATAAGTTGAGTACAGGGGAGTAATCTGGGATAGAGATACAGTTGGAAAATTATTAACTTATAGATGTTTATTAAAACCATGGAACTAAGTGAGAGTTAGTGAATTAAACATTTGACTTATGGAAACCAGAGGTAAAACAGAGCCAAGGAACTGATTTTTAAAATAATGAAAATAAGTTGAAAAGCAATATATTTCAATTGATAGATGATAATGACATCAAGAAAAGCAAAGATATAAAGAATTTCAAGAAACAGATTGGCAAACAGTATTAAAAGTTGATAGATATTTGTCACATAAAAAGTAAAGTGAGAGGATTTATAGAGCATCACTGATGATGTTAGCAAAACACTCTCAATGGAGTGATGGGAACAGAGGCCAGGTCCTCCTTATTGTGGGAAAAAAAGAAATGATAGATGAGAAATCAAAGACAAGATTATGGATCATTCATCCAAATGAGAAGACTTAAGTGCAGTTGGATGGGGTTGAAGGATTTGTCAAGTCTTATCAAGAAATAAAAGATAAAAATACAGAAAAGAGAATTACTATGCCATAAATGTTTGTATTCCCCTCAAATTTGTTATGTTAATATTCTAAACCCTAAATTGATGTTGTCTTAGTTTGTTTGTTGTTGCTATAACAGAATACCTAAGACTGGGTAACTTATGAAGAAAAAAGGTTTGTTCAGCTCAGGATACTGGTGACTGGAAAGCTCAAGATTATCATGTCGGGATCTGCTTGGCTTCTGTAGGGCAATGTGCAGCATCAAGACATGGTGCAAAAGTGGAAAGGCTAGTGGATGCATGTGAACAGACCAAACATGAGAAGGAAACTTGATTTATAACAATTTGCTCTCAAAGTAACTAATCTACTTTCTCAATAATGAAATATGACTCCCATGTGATGGTATTAATCTATTCATGAGGGATTCACCACCATGACCCAAACAGCTCCCACTAGATCCCTCCTTCCAATATTATTATTTTGGCAATTAAATTTCAACATTAGTTTTGGTGCAGACAAATCCCATTCAAATCATTGTAGATGGTATTAAGAGTTAAGCCTTTTGGGAGGTGATTAGGTCATGAGGGCAGAGCCTCATGAATGTGATTTGTGCTCTTTCAAAAAACTCAAATATGAAAAAATGTCTTTGTCCCTTCTATCATCTGAGACCACAATGAGGTCTCTATCTATGAAAAAGAAAACAAACTTCACTGAACAATAAATCTACTGGGACCTTGATCTTGGACTTCCCAGCCTCCAGAACTGTGACAAATCAATAGTATGTTATTTATAAAGTAGCAGTAGTATGTTAGTTTATTGTATTTTGTTATGGCAACACAAAGGAACTAAGATAAGAGTAAATAAATTGCTGAAGCAAGATACCTAAGGAGTTAGTAGGGTATCTAGCAGAGATTTAACTCCAAGCAGAAGGAACACTTTTTTCTAGAAGAATAACAGAAGCTGGTACATATTGTCTTGTCCAAGCTCTTTCATAAATATTTCTATTTACTGTTGTATGACTTTTCTTACTGATACGTTAAACTATATTTAGGATGATGGAATGTAGTAAAATTATTTAAATGTCTTACTTTTGAGGCATAAAGATCCCTGATAGATGTATTATTATAACAAACTCTGTAAGAAAAATCTATAAACAAATTAGTAGTCGACAACTATTTTAAAAAACTAAATGACAAAACACAATATAAAATTCAATTTAAAAACTAACAGAATAAAACAAAAACGGTTCAAGCACACTGTGGTTTCCCCTAACCAACTACTACAATTTTTTCTAGACTTTGGATAGGTATAGGTTTTTCTTCTAACAGTACAAACAAACACTTTGATTCCAAGGACAAATACTTTATGGATAAATGTTAACATTATGGGAGTATTATTTTATAATACAGGAAATAGCAAACTCAGAATGGTTGTTTTGACTTGCTGAATTTCAGAACATATCCAATTTATTTTTAAAACAATCTGAGCTCTTTGTGTTTTCCATTATGTGGGTCAACTAGTTGAGAGTAATAACTTCAGTAAGATTTTAATTATACTTCTAAAATGTACTGAGGTTTATTGACTGCATTCATGTTTCAAAGATTTGAGTGATTTGTCAGTGTCAGGATGGTTAACATTGACAAAGTCAGTACTTAGAAGATTTGCACTGTTAAAGCAGCACAAAGCTTGATCCTTAGAATGGCATATTTTTAGAAGTGCAGATTCTAAGATCTACGCAAGATCTGCTGGACTAGAAACTCAGGAATCTCTTTTAACAAGCCTTCCAGGTAATTCTGTGCTGCTTATATTTTGAGAACCACTATCTTTAAGGCTAAAATTTACCTATAATAAATAGTAAAAGGATCAACAAGGACCAATTGATTAAAAACAGATATTCCAAATGTATATTACATTCATTTAAATATTAAACAATTTTCATTTTTTAATTATAAAGCACATCTTATGTTTTTATATGTTTTGTTGAAGATCAGTTGTGTGTAAGTATTTGGCTTTATTTCTCGGTTCTCTGTTCTGTTCCATTGGTTTACATGCCTGTTTTTATACCAGTGCCATGCTGTTTTCATTACTATGGCCTTGTAGCATAATTGGTAATGTGATGCCTCCAAATTTGTTTTTTTTTTTTTTGCTTAGTATTGCTTTGGCTATTATGCTCATTTTTTGTTGCACATGAATTTTAGGATTTTTTTTGGGGGGAGTGGTTCTGTGAAAAATGATGATGGTATTCTTATCAGAATTGCATTAATCTACAGATTGCTTTGGGTAGTATGGTCATTTTCACAATATCCTTTCTTTCTATCCATGATCTTGGGATGTGTTACCATTTGTTTGTATTATCTATGATTTCTTTCAGTAGTTTTTTTTGTAGTTTTTCTTGTAGAGATCTTTCACTTCCTTGATTAAGTATATTTCTAAGTATCTTTTCTTTTGCAGCAAAGAAACATACATCAGGGAAAGGATACTGTTTTCAGTAAATTGTGCTGGGAAAAATGGTTAGCCACATGTAAAAGAATGAAACTGGATCCACATCTCTCACTTTATACAAAAATGATCTCAAGATAGATCAAAGACTTAAATATAAGACCTGAAACCACGAAAATTCTAGAAGATAATATCAGAAAAACTCTTCTAAACGTTGGCTTAGGCAAAGAATTCATGACTAAGACACCAAAAGAAAATGGAACATATCAAAAATAAATAAATGGGACTTAATTAAACAAAAAAGCTGCTGCACACCAAAGAAATAATAATAAGACTAAACAGACAACCCACAAAGTTGGAGAAAATATTCACGAACTGTGCATCTGACAAAAGACTTGTATCCAGAATTTACAAGGAACTCAAACAAGTCAGCAAAATTAAAAATCCCATTAAAAAGTGGGCAAAGGACATGAATAGACAATTCTCAAAAGAAGATATACAAACAGGCAACTAACATAAAAAAAATTCAACATTGCTAATCACCAGGGAAACACAAATTTAAACCACAGTGAGATTCCACCTTACTCCTGCAAGAATCACCACAATTAAAAAGTCAGAAAGCAATAGATGTTGACATGGATATGGTGAAAATCAGATCAGTGAATACAGATTTGGGAAGAAACGTGCATAACTGGTTTCAGCTAGTCAACAAGCTGGTGGTCTCAGCATACCACTGGTTACAGCGTTCTAAAAGTGCCTTCATACGGTTCTATCAAATATTCAGGAACTTTGGCCAATATATTATCTGCCAAATGCTCTCAAGAAATTTTGGTGGTGATGATGTGGGGGCAAGGTGGGGGGTTTTTCAAAATGGAATCATATTAATGTTGACTTAATGTTAAACTGTGAGTTTTCAAAAAATTGCTTTACATTTGGTGGGCTAAGTACCTACACTGTATAATGAAAAATATCTGTAATTTTCCTTTAATTTATTCATTATACTTCATATATATATATATATATATATACATACATACATATATATAAGCTTTAATTTATACATACAAATCATTCACTGTATGTGGTGGGCATTTTTTTCCTAGCTCTCTTATCATTTGTGTTTGTTTTATACTATAAAATACAGAAAACCTCTGTAGTATATAGGGCCTGACTTAACTTTTAAGAATAAGAAATTTTAATTTGTATATTATAGAAAAATTGTCTCAGAAATATTAATTTATAAAGATGCAGTACAATGTTTCTAGAATGTCAAAAATAATCCTTTCACCTCAGTTGACTTGAGTAAATAACTTTTAGGATTTTTAATTGGATTATTTGTGTAATCATTATAAAGGATATCTGAGGTAAATTGCTTAAGTATTTTCTTTAGCTTTTTTCAAGACCAAAAATGGAGGATAAATATTTGCTCAAATATTGAGCCAAACTAATTTTGAAGAGAAATGTCTAAATACTGTAATTAAATGACCAAAATATAAGAAACTTTACAAAAGACTGCAAAAAGAAACATATCACTTGAAAGTATACAAAAAGATAAACGGAAAAACGTATTTTTTCAGAACATGCTCAAAAATCTCAGACTATCCAGGATACCGTATTTATTCATCCTTATAACATGAATTTTAAATATCTCAGTGACTGAGCTATCATCTTCAGTGTTCTATATGAATTCTTACCTTCTCAGAAGAATATGTACATCTAACAGATACTTCTGGAATGTGTATATCCATGACAAGACGTCTTTTTACAAGAGAAAAGAAAATATACCAAGTCCAACTTAGCTTAAGAAAAGAAAATATAATTAACTCAACATAATAGAGCCCTTGTTAATATTATATATCAACAAAAGAATTCTAGTTTATATTCTTTTGTCTGTAAGATGGGGGAGCTATTGCATTATAGAAAATACTGGTCAGTTCCATTCCTCTAAGCATTTTCTTTTGATTAAAACCATTTGTAGTAAAAATGATGACCCAAACCTATGTAAATGATATTTTAGCTGGCTATAGTCTAATGAAATTGTGTTTTTAAATGTGCTTCAATTACTACAACTATAAAATCTTGGTTTACTAGGAATATGTATAAAACGAAGTATCCATTATTTCTATAACATCAGTACCTATTACTTAACATTCTATTTTTTGGACTAAGACTTCCTAGGCTTTACAGAAGAAAGTTTGTTTATCTGAACAGTGTAAAAATATGTGTGTGTATAAAAATAAATGTTCTGTTGTTATTTAGTTATGTTTCCCCTGAAAACACTGATAGATTCAACAAGTCTCTTTATTCCTCTTAAAGATAACCAAGAAGAAGAAGAATGTATTAAATTTGAGTAAATCCAAGTTGGAAAAACAGAAGTAGAGATTTTGTTTTTAATCCTACAGGATGAATGTTGAAAGAGACAAAAATATTAACACATAAATTATAACCTAGAGGCTAAACCAACTTAAAAACCTACTCATAAGCAGTCAATATTTAATATGAAGCTAATGGAAATGTTATATTACTCTACAGTCTCTCTCTCTATATATATATATGTGTGTGTATAATATATATGATATATAACTTAAATATCTAACTATATATATAAAGTCTTGGTTTACTAGATCTATAAGTTATATATCATATATGTTACATATAAAATCATAACAAATATAAATCATATTATATATATATATATATATATATATATAGAGAGAGAGAGAGAGAGAGAGAGAAAGACTATAGAGTAATACAACTTTTCCATTAGCTGCATATTAAGTCAGCTTTATAATAATGCCCCTGGATTATCTGACCCTTTAATAAGATGTTATATATATACTTAGAGACTTAGATTGTGCCTGTTTTTACTAACAGCTATTGTTTAAAATATTATTAGTTAGGTAATTCATATAAGCCATGTGTAGAAATCATGTATAACTATTTATATAAATAGTGAAGAGAAACTGATCTGGCAGTTGAGATGTTGAGATTATTCCAACTCTGCTGCCATCTGGCTTTGTGGCTTTGGAAGGTCACATAATATCTCTGAGCTATAGTTTCCTTATCAGTAACATAGACTAGATGATCTTTAAAATTTCACTCAGCATAAAATTTGATCTCTAATTTAAAAGAACTGGAATAAAAATCACCACTACAAATTATTAGCATTATTATGATTGTCCTTTGTTTTTATACATTACAGGCATTAAAAACTACCTAGAGTTCATTCGCATTCTTTTAAAAAAAGTATTTCTTACAAATCTTATGCAGTTATGTAAGGCATGGGTCTAACATGTATTTAATGCTTTTGTACCACTGCAAAATCTTTAGAAACATATCTGAATGTATGAGTTTTGTAAGACTTGAGTGCTATAAATGAAAGTAATGCAAATTTTATTATATTTTACTATCAATTGTGTGATTAGAGTTGTTGAGTGTAAATCAGGGTCTCATGTGTGTGTGAAAGAGAGAGAGAGAGAGAGAAAACTGATGACAATTTTAAAAGCCTAAGATACACAAGACAGAGTAGTGGTTAGGATCATAGGCATTGAAATTATAACCTATATTTTACTTTCAGTGTCTGTCACATCTCAGTGGTATGACTTTGGGTAAGTAGTTTAATTTCTCTAAATTTCTTCATCTGAAGCATGCAGGTTACAACAGCCACCACACAATGGCTATAAAGATGAGTAAGGTTTTATTTTAGAACTCATAGGAGAGTATCTGACATACAATAAATATGTACTGTTAAAGTATACTTAAATAAAATTTAATATTAAAAAAAGCTCATGGTATATGGTTTTGGCTTTTGTTGTTCTGTTATTACTGTTTTTCTTCAGTCTTTAGAAAAAGTATAAATTCATCCTAAATTTATAAATTATTGCTTTAGTCATGAAGGTCTCTGACCCAACCACAAATATTATTCTATTATATGTCTTAATGAGCCATGCTTTTCATTCTTTCATAAAAATATAAAAATAGGTTTAATATATTCTTTAAATCTTTAATAAAGCATTGCCTTTTGTTTGTTTATTTAGATTACACTGCATTTTGTTAAATCACTGAAAAATCAACTCAAGAAATTCAGACTTAGGTTTCTAACATCCACTTTTAAATTAACCAGCCACAAGAATATGTTTGACAAATGTCTACTTCCAACCCTCATCCCAAGTTACTATATTATGGTGAATAGAACTTTAATCATTAGAGGAACTCTGACTTCCAGTAAATTAAATTATTCTAAGTAAATATCTATATCTTTACTAGTATAAAGATATAGTATCTTTCCTTGTATACAAAAGATAGATATATGTTACTACATATATGTCTATCTTTTCTATACAGAAAGACACTAGCCATCTTTCATCCTAAATGAATTTTTCTCATTGATAATTTTTCATACTTAACAATATCATAGATATTAAAATTGCAGGCTTTGTTTGCCATTAGGTTGAGTTCAAATTCTGCAGCAGATTATTTAATCCCTCTCTATCTAAATATCTTCTACTATTACAAACAGTAATAATAAAACCTATTTAACAGATTATTATGAATATTAAATAAATTGACACAGGCAAAGGACCTAGAATAGTACTTAGTGAATATTAATTGTTCAATTAATATTAGCTATTATTTTCATGTAGGAAAATAACATAAGAGATAACCTGGATACATGTATTTCAAGAACAAGCATTGATGTTAAAGTTAGCAATTATTGATGGCATGAGTGTATATATCTTATATTTTTAAATCCTTAAAATTAATTATGTACATTTCTTCACTTTTAAAAAAATTTAACTCAAAGTGCTTTCATTTGACAAGGGCTTTCCACTCCCTGTCACTATTTTATAGGTAATGGGATTGCCAATGAATGGATAAGTGTGTGGTATGGCTCTCTAGATATAATATAGTTTTCTTAGGGGCAAAATTGCAATAAGGACATATCATTTCTATAATAAGATCATTAGATAAGACTGCTTAAAAGTTGAAAAGTATCATAAAAGTATCTGGCACCTGCATTATTAACTCCTCAACATGAAAAGCCTAAAATGAGACTTCAGAGAGACAGACAAGAAAATATAGAGAAGAAAATACCTCTCAAAAGGAAGAAGTAAATCAAGAAAGTTTTTCCCATGACCTATTAAGTCTACCTCGATAATAGAAAAAGTAAAAAAACACACACATACATATGTAGAGATATGTGAAGGGAAGAGCAATTAGCCTAAAGCCAAAACTACTAGAAAAAGGACGTTGTTTGTTTTCAAAGCAATCAAATCAGGTTCTGAAATAGCTTTTTCATTTTTCTCCTTCTTAGTGAAAACAAACATCACATAAATCCCCATGTGAAGGGAATGCTGAGAGAAAAACTTCTCCAAACCAATTTGCATATGCCCACAAACCAAAAGCATTGCAATGGAGCATTTTATTTAAAAATTTTAAATTTTAATTTAATTGTTTCAACATTTGTTTATTAATATACTTTTAAAACTTTGTGGTTAAAGAATTGTTTAAATAGTTTTTAAATGAATAAAAATTATTTAGGGAAATGACAAGTAATATCATGTATACTATTGGTAGCTCTTTAAATCATAAGAATATGCAAACATGTATGCAATTTAATTTTAAGGTTCATTGCTCAATTACCAAATAATAAGCAATTATTTAAAAATATTTTATATGTTTAACATACATGAGCATATGCCATGAATCGATATACATCTTTAATTATATGTAATGTGAAATACCAGTTTCTGTGTGTATAAATACAGAATTCGCTTAATGCAGAAAACATGTTAAAAAATTTTCTGCCTGATACTTCAAATACCAACCTGATGCCAAAAATGTTAAATTAAAATAAATGTGTATAAATACATGTGGACATTTTTTAAAAAGATTAAAGAGGTGTATTAGTTCATTTCACACTGCTATAAATAAATACCTGAGACTGGGTAATTTATCAAGATAAGAGGTTTAATGGCACTTCAGTTCCTCATGGGTAGAAACTTACAATCATGGCAGAAGGGGAAGCAGGCCATCTTATGTGGCTGAGGCAAGAGAGAGTGTGAAAAAGTAATTGTCAAACACTTATAAAACCATCAGATGTCACGAGAATTCAATCACTATCATGAGAACACCATGGGGGAAAAACATCCTATAATCCAATTACCCCCACCTTGTCCCTCCCTTGACACATGGCATCTACAATTTGAGATGAGATTTGGGGTGGGGACAGAGAGTCAAACCATATCAAAATGTAAACACCAACAGAGTAAAGTGATTATTTCAGTGTGTTACTATGGCTGATTTTTAAATCAATTATTGTTGATCTAATTGTTAAACTGCCTTGTTTTAATTGTATATTTTAATGCGTTAGGTGTTTCTCATACTAGGTGTTTTTATATCATTCTCTTAGTGGTTATCTTGGTAGTTACAATTTATGTATCAGTTGCAAATTTAGATCAGATTAATGCTGAATTAATTGAGATGACATATTTCAAAAGTTGTTACAATATAGCTCTACTTCTCCTCCTTCTTTGTATAATTATTCTCATATGAATTATATGTCTATGCATTATGAGCCCATCAACAGTTTTCAAAATATTGCTTTACACAGTTGTGCTTTAAATCAGACAGTAAAATAAAACAATTGTAAAGAAAATCTACATTTATACTATTTACCTGTATATTCAGATTTACCACTACAGTTTCTTTTTATTTTATTGTTTTTGAATTCAAGTTAATATTTAGTTTGCTTTCACTCAAGCCTAACAAACTTCCTCCTGGGGTTCATCTGTTAGTGATACACTCTGTTTTTATCTTGGAATGTCTTAATTTGTCTTTGATTTTGAAGAATAGTTTAGCAGAAGATAGAATGCTTGGACTGGCAGTCTCTTCTTTTGGAACTTTGAATATGTCCTTCCACTGACTTCTGGCTCTACGGTCTCTGATGTCAATATTATTGTATATATATGTGAAGTCCTTTTTTAAGCTACTTTCAAGGGTTTCTCTTTGTACTTGCCTTCCAAAGCTTTGATTATGATATGTTTACATGTGAATATGCTGATTTATCCAGCTTGGAGTTCTTTAATCTTAGCTGTGCAGATTGATTAAATTTGGGGAGTTTTTAGCTGTTATGTATTCAAATATTTCTTCCTTTTCTTTCCTTTAAAATTTCCCATTATATGTTAGTGTAATTTATGGTATCAAACAAGTCTCTAAAGCTCTGTTTATTTTTCTTCATACCTTTTTTTATTTCATTAAAATGGATAATCACAATTAAGCTATTTTTGAAATTGTGAATTCTTTATTTTGCTTGCTAAAATATGCCATTGATCTTCTCTACTGAATTTTAAAATCTCAGTTACTGTACTTTCAATTCCAGAATTTCTATTTAGTCACGTTTCAAATTTTTATCTCTTTATTTATATCTTCTATTTGATAAGAAATTTATCTCATATTTTCCTTTAGTTCTTTAAACTTGGTTTCCTTTGGTTCCATGAATATATTTTAAATGACTAAAGTCTTCGCTAAGTTCAATATCTAGGCTTTCTTGGGAGTGGTATCTATTGGTTGCTTTTATTCCTGTTTATAACTCATATTATCTTGTTCTTTTGCATATCTCATAGTTGTGTTTTTTGTTTGTTTGTTTTACTGGACATTTTAAATAATATGATGTTTCAACTCTGAAAATCAGATCACCTCTCTTCCTCCTCTGGAGGTTGTTATTGTTGCTGTTTGGTTGTTTAGTCACTTTTCTGGACAAACTCTGTAGATTAAGTATTCTTTGTCACATTTGTTAGCCAAGTCTCTGCTTGCTTCAGTTAGTGCTCAGCTAATGATTGAATAGGAGATTTCCTTCAATAGCTTGAACTAATTTGAATGTGCCAGATATTGCTTAGGAGTGATGTGTTTATATTGGAAACACATCTTCAATTCTGTAGAAGACAACTCTGACTTGGTCTTCACTTTCTACTTGTGCAGACCCTCAAGATCAGCTAAGGGGTACAGATTAGCACCTTCTCAGGTCTTTCATTAGTATGTGCACAGCCTTGAACAAGTATGTGGCTTTTTAGATTCCTAGGTGTATTAATCCATTTTCACAATGCTATAAAGAACTACCTGAAACTGGGTAATCTGTAAAGAAAAGAGGTTTAACTGACTTACAGTTTCTCATGGCTGGGGAACACACAATGAGGAAACATACAATCATGGTGTAAGGCAAAGAGGAAGTAGGGCATATTTTACATGGTGGCAGGAGATAGAGAAGGGGGGACAGAAGTGCCACACTTTTAAACCATCAGATCTAGTGAGAACTCACTCACTATCATGAAAAGAGCATGGGGAAAATCTGTCCCCATGATCCAATCACCTCCCACCAGGTCCCTCTCCTGACATGTGGGGATTACAATTTGGCATAAGATTTAGGTGAGGACACAGAGGCAAACCATATCACCAGGAACTTGCTGGAGTTTTGAGAGCTCCCTGTGGACATGTTATTCCCCAGTATTTTCTTTTACATTTTTTGATCAGCTTCTTAAAATCTACAACTGGTAATGCTATCCAAGCAGCTATGATCACAAACAAGTTCCACTAATTATTCTTGAGGATATAGCTACTCGTGCAGAGGAATCCCTCAGTTACATCAAATGTAGACAAGCCCTGAGAATGAAGAATTTTAGTGAGACGCCAGATAAGTCAAATAACAACTATGATCTGGAATTCTGGAGTGCTCCAATCTCATTTTGTTCCCTTCAAGTTTCCAAGTGGTGACTTTACACAAATTTTGTAATTTCTCTGGCTGTTAGTTTTCAAGGCTACTATAGATTTCAGGAGGAAGAAGATTGGAATAAGGCATAAAGCATATAGCTCACTGTTCTTGTTGAGATTAAGCTATTAAAAATAAACTCTCTATATTGTTGCAAGTCTTTAATTTCTAGAGTTCCAAAAAGGTTGATACCAAAATTTGTGGATTTTGACAGTTTTTGCATTTGTTCTTACTGTTTTAATAGAGTAGATTTTTGGATATTACTATTCTACTTTTCAGACGAGGCTCTCTCAGGAACTAGAATTGTGGCCCATATAATTTTCCTCCATAACTGGAGGAAACAATGCAATGGAAACTATGTCCAGACGATGCAATGACAACTGTCTGCCTGCCTGACTATCTAGATATATCTCTGAAAAATCACCTTTTCCTGGATTTCACATCAAGTAGACTACACTAGAACAGTCATTCCAGGTTCAGAGTTATGAGAGTAACAATTTATACCTGAGTAACACGATTCCCACTTCATTGTATTTTTAAGTCACATTCTAGGTATGTGTAATTCTACATTGGTTCTCCCTCTTACTCCAAAATGGTGATCTCATATAGCATTTCCTAAGACATCTTGACAAAATAGCAAAATATTGGAGCATGGATCCAGCATGATATGCTGGCCAGCCAAATGGGCATTGCTGTAGTCTCACTCAGGTAGGGCCCTGGGAAGCACTCGGGAAAGAATTGTTCCAGTGGGCAGAACATCAAGTAGTGAATCCTGTTGTCTACATTGCTTAAAATTAGAGATGGCCCAAAATTAGAATGTATATTGCTTTATGAGAATACATGGAAATTGGGTTGCATAGGATTGAAAACAAAACAGGAGACATTATGAGAAGATTGATGGAAGAGATATTTGGGTGGACCACTAGTAATGGACCTATACCCACAATTTAATAATATTTGTAAATTATATAAATATTCCCACCCATATGTCCTAAAATAAGTAAAGTAAAAATAAATTACCCATTCAGTGCTTTCTAATAGGGCCACAAAAACACCATCCTAAAACTGGAGGCTAGTCATGGACTCAATACCAACATTTTCTCACAAGGCTAATGTAGCTAATGCTCCAGCTAAGTGCCTTCCTTTCTAACAGGAACAACCAATCTTGAGCCACCAAATGGGATGCTGCCTTGAAAGGACGTGCACTGCAAGCTACAGGTGAAAGTTTAATTACATTAGACTCACTTGCTTGAGCTAGTCTTTTGTTCTCATGTGAAAATACAAATAGTACAAATTTGAATTATTTCCTTTTTTCATCATATTTCAGCTAGAATCATTTTTTGAATTTCTGACTGCTTCTACAATGTCATGATGTTTCATAAAATACTACTTTCTAAAATTGGCTCATTCTATAGTAAACAAAGTGAAATGATTGACAAATGTTCAGATAATTCACTGTTGCTACAAGGTTCTCCATCAGCCAGAAGTCACTAGACAAAAAGAAAACTGGACTGGCTGCTTGAAGGCTTAATATGGAAACAGTTAAGAGACAGTACCTTGTCAATATTGGGGTACCCTCTAGCAGTGTGTGGTATGTACTCCAAGCCAATGAGCAATATAAAATATTTCTTTCCCCATAGAGAACATAAGTTGAAAACAAAAGGTAGAAATAGAGGTGGTACCTCTCATTCATATATATCATGACCTATCGGCAACAACAACAACAAAACTGTTTTCCATTTCTATTACTTGGGAATTGGTTGATTTAGAGATTGTAATGTCCAAGTGTCCAAGAAAAACTGCTCATATCAGCCTCCGTATGTTCTTAAGTAAACAGACACAATAGGAGTGTAAGGTGTTGACTGAGGTTACGATGTTTACTATCAAGGAGAAAGTAACATGATGCCAGAGAATAGGGGCAGGGAAGAGTATGAATAGAATCTAGGGCATCCCCTGAGGTTTTTCATTTATGAGACCATCACTGGTAAATATTAGAAGAATAATGTAGACAGGCCAAACAAGGATTCAGATTTCTTAGGGGTAGAGCTTTCAATCATCTAGTATCCATCCTAAGCAGATAATCAAAAAAATGTGAGCTGAAGTGTTGGATGAAGGAAGGGAATTTTGAGTAGCTGGTAAAGAAAGAAAAGATTTATATACACTTCTCTTGGTCTTTTTTTCATTGAAGAAGCACTGATCATCTCTGCTATGTTTACTTGATTTCTTGTAATTAAATTTTAAATTGTAACTGTTTTTTTTCTTACTCTGTTCTTCCATCATTCTATTTGTAGAAGTTTTCACTGTAATTTATGTAACAATATCCACAGTGCTAAACAAAATATAGTACACTGCTCTTTCTTACTAAAGTAAAAAATCTGGTAAAATTTCTAAGATTTCTCTGTTTTTTAAGGGAACAGAGACTTGTTTTAATTTTGCTTAAAACTTTGCAGCCTCAACTTTAGTAAAATGATAATGGACTAAGTACTACAGTTATATTACTGAAAAAAAATGTTATGTCTAAATTAGAAATAATTAATTAGACTTCTTTTTAAAAAATATTCCCAATTGTAATGATTGTTTATATATGTGTAGGAATGAGTGTATTGGGATATTATTGCATATCTGCAGTATTAATAATGTACAAAATTCATTTGCTGATATTTAAAGTCAAGAATTCAACATGTTTTCATAATTAATGGTATGAAGTTCCTGTGAGGATTTTTCAGATATTAAAGTTCATATATAATGAAAATCATTGCTAGTTTCCTGGTCTACAAAAAAGCAATTTATTTTCGAGGTTAGAATATTATAGCCCGCAGAAATCTCTTCAGCTGTTACATATGTACACAAGTTAGGGTTAGCAGAGTATAGGTGTATATAAATGGAAAACTTTCACATTTAACCTATTGCCAAGTATGTATTATCATCTTAATTAGCTTCATTCCTTTCTCCTCCATCTCTTCCTGATATTCACATTTAATATATTTACAATTAAATATATTAATAGTGCACTTAAGAGATCCTACTTATAACAGTATTTTAAAATCAAATAGATTTTGAAATTTAAATACTAACTTGTATATTATTAAACAATTACAGATGGTTTGATGCTTAACATTACATCAGAATCTGCATGGGTGGTGAAGTTTGGGCATCTATACCTATAAATTTCATGGACTCCTGCTATAACTATTCCTGGTAAATGATTCCTAATCCAAATAGCCACAAAATTGACACTCATATTCCTTCAGGTAAGGAAATGATTTTTTTTTCATATACTTTAAAAAGTAATTCGAGCATGCATGTGAAAAGTCTACTCACTTTCTTACATGAATTTATATGATAAGAGATGCATACAGAAACTCATATACAGTTTAAGGAAACAGTTTAAGGAAACAGTTTGTAAGCATGGATTTTCATAAACAGCAAGTCTTCGGCATGTACAGAAAATGCAGCTATATCAGATATATTTTGAGAGATGATGCATGAACTGACCCTGTTATAGTATCTTACATTCTCACATTACTCACTCCCTTAGTCTCAGCTGAGAGGATAATGATTCTAAACTACAAAAACTTTAGTTTATAATTATAATTATAAACTAAATATAATTATGTTTCAGATTATATAAATAATGCACCTGGATTGAACCCATATGGAGAAATATAGAAAGAGTAATAAAAGCTGAAACAAATGTGCTGTTGACAAAGGCACTCTGGATACTGCATTAGGAAACCCTGTTCTAAATGACAGCATGGATTCCTGGAACTGGGAGATAAACTACTAATTTGGGGGCGGTTGTTGTGCACTAAGCATTAAGCTAAAGGAATTATTCTTGGATTGAAGTAGAAGAATTGATATAATGACTAGCATTTCATAGGAACTTAAACAGTAATTTAATTGAGCAACCCCTGTGTTTACATTAACTCATTACACACATATATTGAAATTATACATAAACATTCAGAATTTATCATTTGGCACCTGAAAGCAGAGGTGGCAAACTCTTCCATAGAGAGAGGCAAGTTCTACAACTTTTTGGTAGCTTCATATTGTCAAGCAGTTTTTCTTTCTTTTTTTTTTTCTTTCTTTCTTTCTTTCTAGACTTTCTTTCTTTCTTTTTCTTTCAAAATGTATGCCTCCTCTAAAACTTATATTACCTGGAGAGTAATTTATTATAGACACCAGTGCATTTCTGTGTTTGAAATACAAGTAAAGGTGTTCATATAGTCTAAGGCAGTAATGCCCTTACCTGGCACTATTTTGTGGCAATATGAGAGGTTTCTAAAAACCTCATCCTACTTTCTTGTTTTTTCCTTTCATGGATTTTGTGGATTAATTTCATTTTTTGTTTTGGATGCTCAAAACATAGCAACTTTAGATCCTAATGACTAAAATAAGAGGCATTTTATTATTATGATCTTTAAAAATACTATTATAAATGTATATTCTTAACAACAATCAATTTTTTTTTTGGTTAGCAATCATAAATTTTCAGATATTTAATTTCCACTACTTCAAAATCTTTCAAATGTCCAGAAATTCTGTCTGGATTATAGCCAGATATGGATAACAGGTTGAATTTCTTTCAGTTATCGTAGTAAAAAGTAGAATGATTCATTTAGTAAACTAATATTTATTAAGTACATAGTATATGGCAAAGATGTGGCACAATTGCAAAGTCCTATTGGATAGTATGAAAGGCATAGAAAGAATATCCAACAAGCTAGGAAAGTGCTTGGAGGCAAGATGGCATGAAGTAGTTTTGTACTAAGACATGCCTTAATTATTTCTCTCTATATATTCACTTATTTAAAAAAATAAAGTAAGACATGCATGTGATGAAAGAAATAATATATTTGTTGAGATATAGCAATGGAGAGAAGAGGATTTTTCTTTTAGTCTGAGGCCAAATACCAGTATTGCAATACAGAGCT
The DNA here is from genome assembly GCA_004027835.1 of Alouatta palliata. Lineage (NCBI taxonomy): Eukaryota > Metazoa > Chordata > Mammalia > Primates > Atelidae > Alouatta > Alouatta palliata. The sequence continues at coordinate 22,399 of PVKV010012477.1, read as the reverse complement.
TATGTGACTCATCTTCACGTTATTTCCCTTGGAAAATACTACTGCATGTCTTCGTGTTATCGACCTGCTTTCTAAGAATCAGATTTGTCTCAATAAAACTTAAGTACTTACATAGAGATTATTTTATAGTTCATCATCTAGAATCAACAGACTAATAATAACATAGTTAAGATAATACTATTTAATAAATCTATTAACAGTCATAAACATTCTGACTTAAAGACATTAGAGGTTTCCTGAAAGTCATTTTTCCTTTAAATATGTTGTCATACTAGAAATAATTACATAAATAGGGTTCTGTTTTTTTAAACCAAGGATAAATGCAGAGTATTGAGTGTGTATACATACATACATATACACACATTAACTCAAGATTAGCCTTTGTCCTTAAATGAACCAAAATGTATCTCATCACTTACATTAGTTTCATTGTGATAAAGCGATATGACCATATTTTCATAAAACAAAAGAAGAAAAAAGTAATCCATACTTTCATTAACACAATTCAGAATTATTCTCTAGTCTTTGTCTAGATCTTTAATTAATTTTAAATGCTAAACACATCTATATTTAATGGCAAAGCAAATATACGTATTACAAGAAAATGTGGAAATGTTCACATTTAGCCAGTTTGTTATAGGGTAACTTTTATGTCAATAATTGCTTAAAGATTTTATTTCTATTTATGATGAAAAGACAAAATGCCACCATTAGAAAATTATAAATACTGTGTCCAAGTACCTTGCAAGTGTCACATTCTGTTTCTAAAATCTAGTCTGGATTCTGCATTGCCACTGGCAGGCAGCTTGAATGAAAATCATCTCCCAGGCAGCTGCAAATTTCACTTCAGTTTTAGTCACAGCAGCTCTCCTGATTAGCACCTGCAGGAGCTGCCACAAGGCTGAACCTAAATATGCTCTCCAGAGTCACAGACATGCTTACCACATGGCCACTAGTTATCAAAATTCGTAAACCAACATGATAACCTCTCTGTTTGGCTTAATCATTTTGTATGGTCAGAATAGCCATAGATGTTCCCACAATACGCATTGTCTAAAAACTTTGAGCATAAGGCTAGTAATTTGCTATTATGTGATTTTTGCCCCCTAATGATATATGACGTACAGAAACATGGAGAGCTAAAAGAACAGCAGAAATCATAGCCACCTGAGGTTTCATTTCTACTCTTTTGTATTTAATCACATGTGTTTGCACTCTTGGTTTCCTGTAGGTTTTCTGTATAACTCAACAGGTGCAGGATCTGCATAGTTTTCTCCCATTCTAATGTAGAAAAGGCACAGCATGCAGGTGAGGTTTTATTTAGCATAAATTTTACCATCAAAAACTCTAATTGAACAGTCCGAATGCTGGGAGAAATTGTTTTGAACATGCACGATTTTATTATGATACAGTTGTAAGTTTGGGCTTTGTTTATTCTTTCTGATTTAATATACTATAAGGTCTTATATTCTGATTAGTTATTCTGGATTAAAGGGAAAAATTTTCATTCATTGCTGTACAAACATGAGTATGTGCTTTTGTGTATGTGTGCTTCAGTACATTTATCCCATTAGATAGATGGGGTCCTTAAGAGAGCTAAAATTGGAAACAGAGGCTTACCTTTGTCTGCCACAAAAGTGGTAATCAGACAAAAGACAACTTAAGTGGATCATTTTTAGAAGTCTAAAGAAAAAGAACATTAGGGTGTAGAGTGGATAGGGAAGAGTTTGGGAAGTGGTAGGTTCTGTTTTATGAACAGAAAATCAAGTTGGCAGGCAAATATGAGCGCAAGACCAGAGAAGCTATGGTAGGAATTTACATGTTAATATGGTTTGGCCATGTCCCTACCCAAATCTCATGTTGAATTGTAGTTCTCATAAACTCCGTGTGTCCTGGGATGGACCTGGTGGGAGGTAATTGAATCATGGTGGCAGTTACACCCATGCTGTTCTTGTGATAGTGAGTGAGTTCTCATGAGATCTAACAGTTTTATAAGGGGCTTTCCCCCTTTCCTTGGAACTTCTCCTTCCTGCCACCATGTGAAAAATGAGGTGTTTTCTTCCCCTTCTGCCATGATTGTAAGTTTCTTGAGGCCTTCCCAGGTTTGTGAGTCTGTGAGTCAATTAAACCTCTTTCCTTTATAAGGTACCCAGTCTTGAGTCATTATTTATAGCAGTGTGAGACTGAGCTAATATACACAGTATCTTCATATTGCTAGTAAGCAGTTCCATATGAGTCTGAAATAATTGGAGATTTAAAAAAAAAAAGCTTTAGGTCCACTTCTCCCTATTTCCCCCCATCCCCAAAACACTCATGTTCAGGTGAGAGAGAGGGGAGATACTTGAGCTAGGCTACACAGCACTGGCAATTTCAGAGAAAATCCTAGACCCTACACCTTTCCAGGGTCTGGAATGGGTGGAAGTAAAATAATAATATAAGCTGATATTCATTGAGTAACATATCTTTGTTAGGTACTCTTTTAAGAGAAAGCAGCAAAGAAAATAAATTTTAATGTGGTTTGTGGACATGAAAAATGAGGTAAAGCTGAGTACCAATCAAGGACAGAGAATAATAAAGATATGCTTAATATAGATACATAATTGATGAAAGGGACTAAGGGAAGACAGAAAAGGGAAAAGCATATTAAAAGAATTGGGGGAACAAGGAGGGAGTACAAGAAGGGTGTGGTTGCATAAATCCTCTCAGTAAAAGTGAGGCTTAAGTCCACAGTGTGATTACACACTGTTGTATGAGGTAGCATTCAGAGCTTTAGCAGGAGGAGCGGAGTCTGTGTGCACTTCCCTGATCTAGACAGCGATCACTGGCAGGTTTATGGTCATTGTATAGCATGAACATTTAATTCAATGTATGAATTAAATCAGATATAATATGATAACAAATGAAACTGACACTGAGAGGCTTGGAGAAGTATCTCCAATTCCAAACCATGTAAACAGATGAACACATCTCAGGAACAAGGCTGCCTGCCCTCAAACCTGATTGACCAGCTCTTCTATCATAACTGATTAATATGGAAGCCCCAGTGATGTTGAGCTGTTTGTGAGGAGCACAGACTCTAGACAGCACTAACAAAGGGGCACTCAGAATAAAGCTAACAGAGGTGCCTTTTCTTTATATGTAAGTTACAACAAATGCAAGATGAACACCAGGACTAATATCTTTTATGGAGTAACTTCACCCCTTAAATTCTGCACCAGATATATGCATAGAGAAGAGTGATGGGATCACTACTGTAAAATAGTATTTATAGACTCATCATAAGAATTAAAATGGACATAGATTGAAGAATGTTATCTGAATTGAGGCTTCAAGGCACCAGAATACAGGAAGCCTTCATAGAAAGGCCTTTCTTTTATGTTTTGAAAGGGCAGAATCCATACTGGTTAAGCATGTGACCTCTGATGTCAACCTGCCTATCATCAATTACTGTCTATGTGACATATTCTTAAGCAAGTTACTTAATCTCAGTTTCCCTACTTGAAAATTGGATGTAATGATAGTACAGAATTCTTAGATTTATCATGAAAAGAAAATGACACAATGTTTCCAAAGCATTTTACGTAGTAGCTGGTATACTGAGTTAGTGCTTAGTGTAATATATGTATAAAGAATAAAGATGATATTCAGAAAATCAAACAAATGAGGAGGAACAAATAAACTTTCGTGACTTTCAATAATGCTATCATTTTGTTCTATTATCCTTCTAAGTACAAAGGAGGATACATGGAGAATTATATAAAATAATGTATAATTAACTGTCAATTTGGGGTTAGTAGAAATATTATATCTAGACATGATCTTTAGAAAAATATAAAAAGACAAAAAAACAACCATTTTAGAACTAAAATTGTGTAATTACACATACACACAGACACTCCTACTGAATTTAGATTTATTTCACTTTAGATTCTATAAAGAAGAAAAAGAAAATTTCAACCTCCCTCATGAGAAGAATTAATTTTACTTATTCTTGAGTTTTCATCTGAAAACACAATCATTCTTCATAGCTCTTATGAGAGACACAGAATGTTGTAAACCTGATGTCTCTGAGGCCATCAGGAGCCATTTTCCTCTGCATGAGAGTGACAAGATTTTCATCTCAGAATAAAGATAATGCCATTAATGAACTTCCCTTTCTGGGTATATATTTTACCTTACGATTTTTAATTGAGAAATTTTCACATTGTTATTTCTTATGAAAGAAATCTAAGAGTTCTAAAGTACAGAGACTCTTCACTTTGTTGCTATTTACATATACAGCAGGTGAAAAGTAAGCAGAGAATACAGTTTTCTTCTAGAGTTTTCCCTCATTTGCTGTTTACCGCTTCCTTTTGTAGTTCCATGAGTAGTTACTCCTTAGCAATCTGAGGATCTGCTCCTCATTAGTTATCTCTTAACAATTTCAATCAAATTTCTTGTGGCCTCTTCAATGTAGGGTCCCTCTTCAGTGTAGGGTCCCATGTCTTTGTGCTTCTTTTTTTTTTTTGAGACGGAGTTTTGCTCTTGTTACCCAGGCTGGAGTGCAATGGTGCGATCTCGGCTCACCTCAACCTCCGCCTTCCGGATTCAAGCAATTCTCCTGCCTCAGTCTCCCGAGCAGCTGGGACTACAAGCACGTGCCACCATGCCCAGCTAATTTTTGTATTTTTAGTAGAGACGGGATTTCACCATGTTGACCAGGATGGTCTCGATCTCTTGACCTCGTGATCCACCCGGCCTTGGCCTTCCAAAGTGCTGGGATTACAGGCGTGAGCCACCGCGCCAGGCCTCTTTGTGCTTCTTGAGTCATTTCCTAGCTAGTGTATCATGATTCCTTAAGAGTTTTAGGTTACCTGTTTTATGTTTGCCAAAAGATATGATTTAGAACCTTGCTGACTAGATTTCTAGGGCATAATTCTGGCTTTAATTGCAATTTCATGATGTGCATGGATGTAGATATTTGGTCTATTCTACACACACAACTCCTTCAGGGATTGAAAAATCTTAAGTCTCTAGAGACAGCCTTTTTTAAATTTTTTAAAACTTTTTATTTTTTACTGCATTTTAGGTTTTGGGGTACATGTGAAGAACATTCAAGATTGTTGTAAGAGGGTGACGACCAGAGCTTGAATCAGTTGTATTATCAAGAAAAAAATGCTGCAGCTTAAAAGAAAAGATAAATACTTGAAAATTTTTTTAAAAAATGGTTTTATTGTTTAGGATTTAGAAAGAGAATACTTGCCTGAGGATGGTAGCTCACGTCCGTAATCCCAGCACTTTGAGAGGGCAAGGTGGATGAATCACTTGAGGTCAGGAGTTCAAGACCAGCCAGGCCAACATTATGAAAACCCATCACTACTAAAAATACAAAAATTAGCCGGGCGTGGTGGTGAGCCTGTAATCAATTCCAGCTACTCGGGAGGTTGAGGTAGAATCACTTGAACCCGGCGGTGGAGGTTGCAGTGAGCTGAGATTGTGCCACTGCACTGCAACCTGCGCAACAGAGCTAGATTCTGTAAGAAAGAAAGAGAGAGAGAAAGAAAGAAAGAAAGAAGAAAGAAACAAGAAAGAAAGAAAGAGAAAGAAAGGAAGAAAAAGAAAGAGAAAGAAAGAAAGAGAGAGAGAGAGAGAAAGAAGGAAAGAAAGAAGAAAGAGAAAGAAAGAAAGGAAGAAAAAGAAAGAAAGAAAGAAAGAAAGAAAGAAAGAAAGAAAGAAAGAAAGAAAAGAAAAGAGAGAAAGAAAGAAAAGTAAGAAAGAAAAAGAAAGAAAGAGGACTGGCCGCCTAAGAATCCTGAATAACACTATATTGTCAGTTACGCATTTTAATTAACAATAATAATAATGTATTTTCCATTTTTTCCTAGGGGAAAAAGCTTAAAAGCAATTGCAGAGTTACTTACACAATTATATAGGGGCCAGCCCACTCCTAAATATCTAACCAATGTCCCTAAAACATTAAAAGGCTTGGCAAGTCTTAAGATTAGGTGTTTGGCACAGTTGTGGCCTTACAAATAGAAATTAGGAAATATCATTTAGATTATTTGATTTTCATAAGTATTGTCTCCAACATTAAATATTAAGGCATTGGTATTTTGTAGACTGGAGAAAAACTACAGATAAATGGCATCAGTAATTACATAATGTCTTATTATTTGTAGGCAATAGACTATCAATCTTTGATATGCTCATCTCTTAGATTAGCTGTAATAGCAATTGGTTGCTGGTGACACTATACATTCTACTAGTGTTTTTCTATGTGGAACTCTCCAAAGCCTTGTAAAGAGAAAATTCAATTGTATCTGGGTCTAGGAAAATGCTAAAGGGCAAGTAACTTTGACAAAGATATCTTATCACAGGCAAGTATATTTACTAGGAGGTTTATAACTATTAAATTATATCTTTGATGATGTCTAGCATCCTAAAACAAGATATGAGACACTATGAAGCTATCCAATTTTCATACTTATCACTGTGCAATGATACTTCTTCCTGGTACTCTTTAAGCTAGCCTAACACACGCTGGATGATAAGCTTGTTAAACAGAAAAATCTTACTTTATATAGTTCAACAAAACTAATAACAACAGCTAATCTTTACATAGCACCTACTATGTTCTAGACACTTTGCATAAGCTAACCCACAATCTTCTAATGCTGCTAAATAATTTTTATCAATACTAGTATTAATCTATGTATTACAGATGAGGAAACTAAAGCACAATTATGAAGGAACTGAATTCCCAGGAATTTGCTGAAGTCACATAGCTGGTTAAATGTCTGATCCCAGCCCACACAGACTGACATCTGTGTTCTTAACCCCTGTAAAATGCAGTATGTGCTTCTTAGTAGTTCACCAAACTTTGGTTGACCTAAAATAAATTACATAGTATTTCCTCTAATTAAAATGTATAGCTTCTGGATCAGAATAATAATATTTGGAGTTACAACATGGAGAAATCTTTCTTTTTGATTATTCCACAAGAGGAGAAGTTATTCACATTTTTTTCCTCTGGAAATTATAAATTTCCCTTTACAGGCTTATGAAAATCTTCTTCTTGACTGGCAGTTTGTAGAAATAGTTGGATATATACCATAACTTGATTTAGAATGCCTCATAATTCAACTGTGCTTACTTTTTAGTGTAACTGAAAAAAAGTGGTTAAAATGCACTAGCAAGCACATTTCTTGAATTGTATGATAAATTTCTTTTCAAAACAAGAATGTCTGACATCATATTATGAACTCATTTGTGGGACAGGATAATGAAAATTACATTTCATTAAAATGAGATAATTATTTTACTCCTTGACTATAAAAACATATACAAACACAAACTCAGGTTTCTATTTGTACAGTGGTGTAAAGTACATTCTTCCATTGTAATAGACACACAATAATGCCTTATGGTATCTCTCCTCTCCTCCATTAATGAAAGTCATCCATACTTGAAGTTAGTAGCTGTTATATTCTATATTAATAAAATACATATCTAATATATAGTGAAGTCCTGGAAGCACAGTAACTTAGAACTTGGTGGTTGGATACGTGTTTTTTTTTTTTAATTCTGTGATTGCTTAGGATTTTACACATATTAAGATGAATACATTTATTATTCAGTGATTTTTTGTCTAGTCTGGTTTAGTTTTCCCAACAAGGGTGACATTTAAATATTCTAATTCATTTATGGGTTAGCAATAGTTATGACTTAAATAAGCTACATGTTTCTATTTACTGTAATTTAATGTGAAAATTTTGCAAATTTTATAGTTTCCAGTGAATTAATAAAATGTTTTAAAATTCTACTTCTAGCATAGTGTGTTATCAAATGTGTACAACTTCATAAAATAATAAAACATTTTAATAAATATATATTTAATGCTTGAAATATGACCAATGTTGCTTGTGCAATTTTATTACAATATTTTATTCTTACATTGATTAAAATTTCCTAATGCCAATTTTTCTCTAGATAAGTATAGTGCTTTCAAGGCCTTGCTTATATTCAGCAAATATAACATTCATATTTTCGGAAGCCCATTGACCTCCATACGCAGGTGTAGTTCTCTGGAATTCCACTTCGAAGCATATTAATACAAGACTGGGTATAAAAGAAATCCCTCCAGTTTCTCACACCTGGGCATCTGCCTTATTCCCAATGCTTGTATTCTTGTCTTGGTAACATTTTCAGATAGGGCATTAGGTTTTCTAAGAATACTGTCTACCTTGTTTTTGACAATCTTTCCTCTTTGGTGTGGTATAGTATGGTACCAAAGAGGGAAGACTCTGGGATTGGCCAGCCTGTATTCAAATTTGGAGAGTGGCATGATAATGGGAAACAAGGAAGACTAGGAAAGGTAATAGAGTGGGATAGAATGGATGATGAAAAATTACTTAATGGGTACAATGTATGTTATTCAGGTGATGGATACTTCAAAGCCTTGACTGCTCAACAATCTATATATATGTCAAAATTACACTGTACCACATAAATTTTTGCCAAAAATTAATCTGCTTTACCACCAACATGCCTGTGAGCCAAGGCAAGCTCCTCAGTCTCTGGGCTGCTGTATGGGCAAATGCTTTTTGGTCTGAGTGACAGTCATATCTTCCAATATGAATTTCTGCAAAAACACATTCCTTCCTTCATTAGTTTGATTAACATTTGTTCTTAAAATGAGGAATGATATTTGTTGCATTAAAGGCTTGGTTTCAAGAAAAATTATGATTATACATTTTGTAGCATATTGCCATTTACCAAACTAAATATTGGTTTGCATGTACCGTGCACCAAAGTTTTCCATCTATTTCCTTTTACTTATTATCTAACATCACATTTGTGTGATCTGATTGTTGCACCTTTTTGTGCAAAGCTATGTTTATCATCACTGAGTCAGTCTTTTTTTCCCTCATTTATAATCTCTCATTGTCTTCTTGGTATACTCACAAAAGTGCTGAAAGATGTTATATACAAGAATGTGTATTATGGTTTTATAAAAATAGCAAAGCTGATTCAACCAGTACAAAGCTGATTGAATGCTATATTGTAAATATATTCAGTTAAATACTCCTTATGTTTTTAAAATAGTGCTAATAATATTAAGGGATATCCAGGACATTGTAAATAAAAAAACAGAACACTACTCATTACACAAAGAGTGTCAAAACCATTCACAGAGATTAATTCTGAGACTAGGCTCAGGATACTTTTAGTTTTCACTTTATGTTCCCACATCTTTTTATAAACAAGGCCAATTAAGTGTCCTAATAACAAAGCAGGTTCTTTATTTCAATTACATGTTCTTACAAATCATACGTTTCTTATTACATACAGAAGAAAAATAAAATGTAAACAATTGATTAAATTTAATGTTGTCAAAGATTATTAGCATTTCATTTCTAGTTAGTGAGCAATAAAGCTTATCTATTTTTAAACAGTGATTTGGCAACTTCTATCTCAATTTGAAATATCATATATCAATTATAAAAAAGAAAAATTTAAAATAGTCTAAAGACCCATTGATAGATCTCAAATTAAGTAAGCTATAACACATAATATGATAAATACAATATGAGAAAATAGCTAACAAATATCTCGTAGGTTTGAAAACAATACCCTGGAATAATGTCTGTAATACAATGTTATGTGATGGAAGCGAATGGAACCCAGCTTAGCAGAAACAATTAAGGAATAGGTATGTATTTAAAATGCCATGGAATGGTATTAAATTAAACGCATGAATGACCCTGAGGCCTGAGACAACATGGATAAGTATGTTAACTTTCCACTAAAGTATTATTGAACATTTTCCAATAAGTGCCTTGCATTGCTTTAAAATTAAAAGTGTTTTTGATATACAACATTTTCCTGACTGTATCTGCATTTCCATTATCATCACCCTGTACTATATCTGGTCATCCTGATCTGGGTTATAGGAGCAAAGAATCTGGAGTTAAAGCACTCTAAGTTAACCTTATCTATATACCTTTCTGAGACTTGATATGTCTTGTTAGGTTGCTGGTCAGTTTTCGCCTAACCCCTTCCACCGAAATCTCACTAGCACTGTTGGCAGCTCCCACTCATTGACAGAAATCAGCAGAGTGGTTTAAGAACCAGCCTTTGCCATCAGAGAGTTTGAATACAAGATCTGTATTTACCAGCCAAAGGACTTACTCTTTATGCTCCAATTTCTGCATTTTAAAAATGAGGATAATACCAGGGTATTAGCTCAGGCTGTCATATCAAAATACCACTGATGGGGTAGCTTAAACAACAAAAATTTATTTTCACAGTTTTGGAGGCTAGAAGCACCAGATCAAGACGCCATCATAGTGGTTTCTGGTGAGAGGTCTTTGCCTGGCTTGCACACAGCCAACTTCTCATTGTCTCCTCTCACGGACTTTCTGCTGTTTGCATGCAGAAGGAGAGAGAGATTTCTGTTGTCTCTTTCTCTTCTTGTAAAGACACCAGTCCTTTAGGCCCTTCTCTTATGATCTAACTTAATCTTTAATATCTCTTTATTGGCTCTATCTTCAAATACAGTCACATTAGGAGTTATGGCTTTGAAATTTAGATTTGGTACAGAAACAAGTTCAATTTATAGTAAGTGGTGTGTAATTCACAGGGCTCATGTTAAGTTTAAAGAAGGTAAGTGTAGGAGAGGCAAAACTTTATCTTTACCCTCTAGGTTCCCAGCTGGGCCCAAGAATCAAGTTGACATAAGACAAATTAATAGAACAAAAGAATACGCATTTCATATAAGTTTTACTTGACATGGGAACACTCACAAGGTAATGAAGACCTTGAGAAATTGCAAAACTATGCACTTTTGTATTAGGTTGAAAAAAGCGAGGCTATGGTGGAAAAGTAACAAAATTGTGTGAGGAGGCTAAATGATGATAATAATTATTTTTACAGTGTTTGCATGGAATAATCTTGACTATGACTCCCCATTGAAGAATGTTTCTTTTCTCCTGGTACAGGGAGGACATCATTCACACAGGAGTGTTTCCACCTCCCTCCTTCTTTTTCAGTAAGAAATGGAGAAATTAGCATGTTCTTCTTCATCTGCTGTTTTTCAAGTGCTATTAGCTTGAATTAATCCTTATGTCAAAGTGGCATATTTTGGGATGGTATATTCTGCCACTCTTCATGAGCACATAATTCACTTGGCACAGTGAAAACACTCAATGCATTATAGATGGCAGTGTCTTTACTACAGCTGTTGGTTATGATTATTCAGCTTGACAATGAATCAAAGTCATGCTATTCCAGGTTGCTCATACAATATTTTCCTGTATTCTGCAAAATATACTCTTTTGCTCTGCTTAGGCTAATTCTTCACTATCCTATAAATAACAGAACCATTTATTCCTCTGTACAGATGTATGTATGTGTTCACTAACATTGTTCTTTTCCTAGTATCAAAAAAAAAATTCTGGACTTAGATAAGGAGGTTTATTTGAAGACTGTTGCAAGAGTGGGAAAGGAATGATTACCATAGGGTGAGAGGAACTATTGCAAACCACCATGGCTCATGTATACCTATGTAACAAACCTGCACATTCTGCACCTAGAACTTAAAGTATAATTAAAAAAAAAAAAAAGAAAGAGAGCAGTCTATAGTGCAAGACAAGCAAATTAGTCCTCTTAACACTCTGAAAGTCTTCCTAGATATTGGTCCTTTTTTTTTTTTTAAATAGGACCAATAGGTATGAACATCCTCCATGTCCTCCTTGTCTCCTGTATGTAGTTTACCATTATAGTATCAAATAATATAATAAAACAAATATAGTCATTACCATTATCATTGGGGTCAGACCACAGATCTGGCCCTCAGAGTTCTCTGGCAATTTGTGTGGTATTCAGAAATCTACCAGGCTATTTATTGACAAAAGAACTAATATCTCACCTTCTCTTTCTCTTGGCACCAAAGCAGTTGGTGTCCTTCACTTTGTTCATCTTATTCCCCTGGTTTCCTGATCATGATCACCCTGTCTGCTTTATCTTGATATGTTTAATATAGGCAAAATTATGTAGTTATTCAGATTAACATCTAATAAGAATGATATAGTAACAATACAAAGTAGGAAAAATAAGGGAAATTACGTAAAAATGATATAAGGCAGAGAACAGGTGAACAATAAAGGCTGACAAAGAAAATGCCATCTAGCAAAAGCACAGGGGAATTTACAACATTGTTCTTTCCAAAGGGTTTTTATGAAAAGAAAAAACCTAAAAACACAAAAATAAGCAACAAAGATGTTTAGGCAAAGTTAATTCCATTAATATGTTTTTTAAAACTTGTTCTTGTCTTTTCTTAAAAATCCTGTCCTAGAATTGTTTCCCACTGGAAACAAATCTACCATATGACTTTTCTTGTAAAGACTTTCTTTATAATTTCTTAACAACAGAAATAGCAGGAGAATAAGGCATTAGTGCTGTTTTCATTAAGCCATTTCTTACCATATATAAAACATTTTCCACAAATATCTTCACTAAAATTTTACCTATCTAGCCTCCCATCCAATGACCTACCTCTGTCCCCTGCCCTCCTAGTTCCACCTCCAATCTGTTTAGTAAGGTGACTGTGTATGTTAGAGCAGGTATGAGACTAGACAATCCTTCCCCATTGCTTGAATAATCAAGTTTTGGCCAGACCTTTAAGCACACACCGGGATAGTGAGGAGCCAGATGAAAAGCACAGACTATGGAACAAAAATGGATTAAGACGGAACTTAGTGATTTGGCCCGTGACCCTCCAACTCAAAGTTCTGCAGTTGGGGACCATATGTTTCATTGGCAAGCCACAATTATGAGATCTAATAATAGCCCATACTAAGGTTGTGTGTTCCTTTTGACAATTAACTTCCCTATAGACTATCCTTTCAAACTACCTAAGATTACACTTAGAAAGAAGAATTTAACGACAAAATATTAATAGTAATGGCAGCATTTGTCTTAATATTCTAAGATCAAAGTCATCTTCTGCTTTAAAGCTCTATTATTTATTCGTTCACTGCTATGTAATCCCAACCCAGATGACCTCTTAGTGCCAGATTGCAGGGGACAATAAGACAAATACAGAAAGGTACAAAAGAATATATCTGGAATGGACTTAGAAGTATGCCATGTGATGCTTCCTTAAAGTCAAAATGAGGTTGCATTATAGCTTGAACATTACATTGTTGTTCAAATGTTTATAATTAACAATATAAACATTAAATTGTTGTTCTTTTTTTACATGACTAACAAGCTCTAAACAGAATGTCTAATCAAGAGGAACTAAAGATTAATTTTGATTTTGCATAGTTAAGTGGTCTTTTACCATTTAGAAGATGCTTTCATAATTGCTTTATTTATTTTACACATTAAGTACAGAGGTAGAAAGAAACACAGACATGTTACCTTGTTTCTCTATTTTGCACTGTCAATTTATGGTAAGCTCAAATAATAACTCAAGTCTTCTTACTGTCTCAGAAAACTTCAAGGTTCATCTTTGAATGCCAGTTGCAGTATGCAAATTATTCAACTCATTTTTCTTAAAATAGCTTATTCTCTAATACTGATCCAAAGAGTTTGTGAATATAGCCAGAACCTAAAATTGTTTTGGTACTAAAAAGCATGGACTTGGATTATTTAAATCATTTTAAATTTTGCACAGCTCATGGCTGAATGCTTCCCTTTTTTATATCAATGTTTGTGATGAGAATAATAATGAAACATTCTGCTCCAAAATATCTAAATTGCTTCTAATATATTTGAAAAAACTTCAATTAACAAAAAGGTCTTTTAAAAAATGTATTTCTAGCAGGAAATTCTGCTTTTCTTTTTAAGACATTGTTTGTTCCAAATGAGAAGAGTTTCTGCCACATTCTTGGCACACTCACATTACTGTAAATAAACCAGTCAAAATCTTCATGAAATTACTATTTTAACCAGTCAGTGAAAACCAGTTGTGAAAAGGTCATTTTTATTTTGTTTCATTTTGTTTATCAGGATTAATTATTTTTTAGAATGTAGCCTTTAGTCTATTTTGCAACATAGCTATTAGAGATAGAAAAATATTAATTTTATTTTATTTTCTGGATTATAGGAGGTACTTGATTTATTTATTGAGTAAATACATGAGAACTAATGAAGAGAGAGGGAGAACTAATGAACAGTTGATTTAGGTGAATCATGACTTTTAGTGTTTGAGAAGATTCTTATGAGTTAGTTCCCATATGTTAGCTCCAATGTTTTTTCCTCCCTTCATCTTTCTCACTCTCCCTTATTATGTTACACTGTTACTCTCTTTATTCCTTCCTTTCAAGCCATCTGTTATTCCAAGATTTCCAACTCTAGAAGGCCCAGAGTCCCATTTTATGGTTACCATGTACCATTTCTCTTCAGTTGATTAGACAGTGCTCACTGACTTCAGTCAACATTATTCTTAACTTCTTCTTCTTTTTTTTAACTTTCATTTTAGATTCAGGGGTACATGTTCAAATTTGTTATAAGGTAAATTGTGTGTCACAGGGGTTTGGTGTACAGATTACTTCATCCCCCAGGTAATAAGCATAGTACTCGATAGGTAGTTTTACAATCCTCACTGTCCTCCGACCCTCCACTCTCAAGTCGGTTATGGTGTCAGCTGTTCCCTTTTTTGTGTACATGTACACTCAGTATTTAGCTCCCACTTATAAGTGAGGATATGTGGTATTTTGTTTTCTCTTCCTGTGATGTTTTGCCTAGGATAATAGTATCCAGCTCCATCCATGTTGCTGCAAAGGATACAATCTCATTCTTTTTAATGTCTACATAGTATTCCATGGTGTATACTTACCACATTTTCCTTACCAGTCTGCCATTGATGGGTATTTAGTTGATTCCATGTCCCTGCTATTGTGGATAGTGCTGTGTTGAATATATGCATGCATGTTCCTTTATGGTAAAAATTATACTTCTTGGGGTAGATATGCAATAATAAGATTACTGGGTCAAATGATAATTCTGTTTTAGGTTATTTGAAAAATCTTTAGAATGCTTCCCACAGAGGCTGAACTAATTTACATTTCTACCAGCAGAGTAAAAGCATTCCCTTTTCTCTGCAACCTCACCAGCATTTTTTATTGTTTAACTTTTTAAAAATAACTATTCTGATGGGTGGGAGATGATAATTCATTGTGGCTTTGATTTGTTTTCCTCAAATGATTAATCAGGTTGAGGATATTTTCATATGCTTGTTGGCTGCATAAATGTCTTCTTTTGAAAAGTGTCTTCATGTCTTCTGCCTACTTTTCAATGGATTTGTTTTTGCTTGTTAACTTGTTTAAGTTCCTTACAGAGTCTGGATGTTAGACCTTTGCCAGATGCAGTTTGCAAATATTTTCTCCCATTCTGTAGGTTGTCTGTTTTCTCTACGTTTCTGAAGTACAGAAGCTCTTTAGTTTAATTAGGTCATATGTTTCAATTTTGTTTGTGTTGCAATTGCTCTTGGAATCTTCATCATAAAATATTTACCAGGGTCTATGTCCAGAATGATATTCCCTAGGTTATCGTCCAGGGTTTTTATGTTTTTTATAGTTCTAGGTTTTTATGTTGAAGTCTGTAATTTATTTTGAGTTGATGTTTGCATATGGCGTAAAGAAGAGCTTCAGTTTCAACCTTCTGCATATGGCCAGCCAGTTATCCCAGCACCATTTATTGTATAGAGACTCCTTTCCCTATTGCTTGTTTTTGTCAGCTTCCTCAAGGATCAGATGCGTGTAGGTGTGCAGCATCATTTCTGGGCTCCCAATTCTGTCCCATTGGTCTATGTGTCTGTTTTTGCACCAGTACCATGCTGTTTTGGTTATTGTCACTTTGTGTATAGTTGCATGTCAGGTAGTGTGATGCCTCCAGCTTTGTTCTTTTTATGTTTAGAATTGCCACGGTTATTTAGGCACGTTTTTTGGGGTTCCATTTAAATTGGAGGCTAGTTTTTTTTTTCTAATTCTGTAATGAATGTCATTGGTAGTTTGATAGGAATAGCATTGAAGCTTTAAACCGCTTTGGGCATTTTAACAATGCCAGTTCTTCCTATTCATGAGCATGGAATACTTTTCCATTTGTTTGTTTCATCTCTGATTTCATTGTAGAGACCTTTCACGTCCCTGGTTAGCTGTGTTCCTAGGTATTGCATTCTTTTATAACGATTGTGAATGAGATTGCACCTTTATTTGACTCTTAACTTGGATGTTATTCATGTATAGAAATGTTACTGACTTCTGTATCTTAATTTTGTATCATGAAATTTTGTCGAAGTTGTTTATCAGATCAAGCTTTTGGGCAGAGACTATGGGGTTTTCCATGTATAGATCATATTGTCCTCCAACAGAGACAGTTTGATTTCCTCTCGTCTTATTATTGACTTCCTCTCGTCTTATTTGGATGCCTTTTATTTATTTCTCTTGCCTGATTTCTCTGGCCAGGACTTCCAGTACTATGTTGAATAGGCTGGTTATCCTTGTCTTGTTCCGGTTTTCAAGGGGAATGCTTCGAGTTTTGGCCCATTCAGTATAATGTGGTGTGGGTTTGGCATAGATGGCTCCTATTAGAAAATATTACTTTAAATGTTTTATGAACAGTGACTATGCCCCCAATTAAATAAAATGGTACTTTGTTGTATGTCTCTCTTTAAATGAAGAAAACAACTCACACTAGAAGTAGTTGTAGTTATCAGATATGAAAATATAAGCATCACTCTTGATGTCTGATAAGGATCTACGTACCATTTATTTCCCCATCATAGGTAAAAAAATAAAATGCTGAGGGCGGGTAGAGAAGAGGTTTGAGTAGAGAAAGACAAGTAGGGGGGTGGGAATTGACTTGTGCTAAAAAGTCAATCATTTAAATGTCAGTGCCTGCATGTATATATAAAGCATACATTATTTTAAATCTGATTATTTTGGATTTTGTGGCCAAAAGAAGAGTGGTTAGTTTGTTGCTTTTAACCTTAAGGTTAGTAGATTCTATTTTCCTTTTAAATATGTATGTGCATATGGCCTGGTATTTTTTACTTTGAGGTTACTTCTATGTGAATATATGTCACATAGAATATATTGTTTACTCATGACAACTCCTCACTCAAAATCCTTGTTATGCTTAGCTCTGCTCCTCCTTGTTCATATCAGGCAGCAAACATGGTCAGAAAAAAAAGACAATCATGCCCATTGGTCTCATTTTAAATTAACGGACAATGAACTATCTGTTTGGCCTTTAACACTGCCTAGGATGTCTATTATACTTCTTATTTTTTTATTGCTCCCACTCTTAGACTACTATTTTGCCTCTTCTCTTCTAAATCCTACTTTGTGCTTCGTCCTTCCTCGTGCTGACTCCCTGTATTTATTTTGCTTCCTGTTTCACTGAGAAAATGGAAGAAAGGAAATTATACACATTCCCATACCTCATTATCTAATATAGTCATATTTTCTGTCTTCCTTTTTGTTATATTTTTGTTTAAGAGCATTTATATTTAAGAACCACCCTTCATTCAGTCATATCAGCTCTCATCCACTCAAGGATTAAGCTTTAGCAATGGATAATGGACCCCCTCTGTATTCCCCAACATCAAATTTTCCACTCCAACTGAGTTATTCTCATGATCATTCAAACATGATGTAATACTATCTATGTTAATGAACAAAAACCTTGAACACATATATCTTTCCAGATACCACCCTATCACCTTCCTAATTTTAAAGCAAAATTTATTAAAAGATTTGTTTAGATTTATTATTTATAATTCCTCTCATTCAGTGTTGAAACGTCTCTAACTAGGCCTTTTGTTTTTTCTCACAACTGCAATGAAACAGATTTTGTCAAAATCACCAACGGCTGTTATATCAATTCTAGTTCTCAAACTACTAGTTCTCATCTTGTTAATCTATTGACTTTATCACTTTTTCCTTCTTCATACAGTTCTCTTCTGGTTCTCCTCATACTTCATTGACCATTTTTCCCTAGTCTTATTTATGAATTCCTCCTCATCTTCCTGTGAATGAATATTGGTGTGCCCAGGGCTCAGTGGCTGACAGTTCTCTTTTATCCTTACTCTCTTAATGATCTCATTATATGGCTTTACACATCATCCATGTTATGGGGGTTTTGTTTGTGTGTTCGTTTGTTTTGAGACAGGGTTACTCTGTTACTCAGGCTGGAGTGCAGTGGAGGGATCGCAGATCATTGCAACTTCCAACTCAAGGTTCAAGCGATTCTTGTGCCTTAGGCTCCCGATCAGCGGGTATTACAGGTGTAAACCATTGCACCTGGCTAAACATTGCATTTGTGGTAGAGACAAGATTTTACTATGTTAGCCAGGCTGGTCTTGAACTCCTGGCTTCAAGTGATCCACCTACCTTGGCTTCCCAAAGTGCTGGGATTGCAGGCATAAACCACTGTGACTGGGCAATCATTTATGTTAAGAATGCACAATTCCAGACTTTTAGTTCAACAGCAGCATTTCATTTCCAATTGTCTATTTAATTCTATGAAGTTTCTAATATGCATTTCAAACATCACATTTTCAGATGAATTCCTTATTTCACAACTTTTCTCCACCTATTCTTTTCATAATCTTCTTCATTTCCAAAACTTTAATTTCTTTTATACAGATGCTCAAGAAAGATTCCTGGGATCCTCCTCTACTCTTCCTTTTTAAAAAATCACACCCGTAAATCTGTCACAAGTGCTACAATTTACAGCCTCAAAGCATATACAGAATTTGGCCATTTCTACGACATCCACTTTTACTATTTTGGTCCAAAATCATTTCTCTCCTGGCTTCTGCTATTTTCTTCTTAAGTCTCTGAAAACTCAAACTAGAAGGTCCTAATAAAACAAGCCAGATCCTGTCACTTCCCTTCTTCAAATCCTGTAATGGCTTCTCATTTATCTCAGACTGAAAGCCATAGTTTTTAGAATACCTGACAAGGCCCTTCTGGAATTTCTCTGCTCTATCTCTTACAATCTTTCTTTCAAACCCTGCATGCACTCTATCTAGCACACTGGAGTGATTCAACAAATATTTATCGAGCCCCTATTATGAGAACATCACTTTTAAGATAGTACAAAGTAGTTAAAAACCTCTGTTTTGATTACTCCTCCTTATTTTTCCTCAAATATAACACACCTGCTACTACAGGTCTTTGCATTTGCTGCTTCTGCCTGTAAACTCTCTATTATTGTTGGGGCTCAGAAAATGATATACAAAAGTGTGATGCCTTGACATGCTTACTTCTTTGAACTGAAGGAGACTGGAAGGTTTCCGAAACAGTTTCATAAGCAAAGTCTGTCTCCGCCCTTTCACTGCTTTCTTGTTTCCTGCCCCTCTTACTGACACCCTCCAAAAGTGAGTCATAAAAACCAGAATTATTATTTTCTAAGGTGAGTGATAGAAACTAGAACCCCTCTTTCCCAAAGCAAATCATAAAACCTAGAAATATGCTCTTTCTCCTGCCTTCCTGTGTAGAAGTTGCCCATAGAGAAATTGTCTGACTTACCCTGTCTGATAGCAGGTTTTAAGACCCTAATTCCAGAGGGGTCCTATACCCTGTTAGGAGGAAGAAATGTCACATAGGGAGGTCATAAAGCATCTGAATGGACAGGCTTAACCAGGTTCTCCTCCTCTACCTGCTACCATTAGATGTATCCTTTTCTCAATCACATTTCTATATGACTTTTCATTCTTTATTGAAGCTAAGAATAAAAATTGACAGTTTTCCCTGGGTCTTTGGGTCTTCATTTCTGAAGATTTCCATATCACATAAAACTTCGATTAAATAAATTTGTCATTCTTTTCTCTTGTTAACCTGTCTTTTGTTACAGGAGTGTTGGTTGTTACTGTTATAATAGGTGAGGAAAGGGATCATCATCATATAGTCATGTGGATGACTCCCTTCCCTCACATCTTTGCTGTAAAGACTTCACTGATCTCACTTCCTTTCCATCTCCCAGCAGGATGCCCTACACTTTAGCTCCACTTTGCTTTTCTTCATATCCTTCATCACTTACTAACATGCTCATCTTTAGCTTTTTTTATTTGATTATTTTCTATCACCACCCATTAGATTATATTTAAAAAATTTTTCTGGGAATAAAATATGACAGAAAAAGAAAAGACAGAATAGACTTGTATGTTATTTTTAAAAGCAGGGGTATAAATAATGCAGATGAAACATTTAAAGCTACATTTATTACAACATTTTTCATTTCACTGTTTTGTTCATATAGCACTTTCCCCGAAATTAAGTCAAAAGAATACTATTTGGCTTATTTAGATTCACTTGTGAACAATATCTCATTAACAAAAATGGTTTACTTGGCTTTTTAAAGACCCATAGCAGAATAGTGCTAAATAAAATCTTTCTGATTACTTGATTATCAAAATATTATCGAAATCCAAGCACAGTGCATACAGCCAAAACATTGTTTATGCTCATTGAGAATTGGAGTCATTGCTGGGAGGATCCAAGTAGCTGTCTATGCTATTCATGGACAACAGCCAACCCTAATTTAGTTGCTGGCTAGATTCATCACCCCAAAGTATTTCTACATAGTCTATTGCAATCAGAGTCTTTATTTAAATTTATATTTATATTTTGTTTACTTGTTACATGTCATAAAAATCTTGTAGATAATTTTCAGCCCTTGTTATCTGAAGCAGTCATCTTTTCATTAGGAAATCAGAGAAGTAGAAATCATGATTGGGAATTGGATTGCTTATGTGGCTAATGTTCATGAAGCTACTCATTCCACTGGAGATGTGTGACCTGCCATTTGATAAAAACCATCATCAACCTTGGCTATGGCTTTGAAAATATGGTTTTATTGTAATGTTATCTTAAAATACACTTTTTAAATTTAAAAATTATATTCATAAAACAAATATTATGCCAATATGTTTTAACATAGTAGCAGTTTAGTGCTTGATGGAGAAAAAAAAGTCCAATTTCTTATCTTAGACTTGAGGATCTTCCAAAATATGCCCTCAGTCTATTTTCCATTCTCCTAATCCATAACTTACCCTAAACTATCAAAGATTTTCACTATTTTTCAAATACTTCCTTAGATTTCATGTTGCTCAGCCTTTGTGTGTGCTATTGTTTTTTTGTCCCTTTATACCTTTTTTTGTCTACTGATCTTTCAAGTCTACAGTCACATTTCACTTCCTTTATAGAATATTTACTGATTTTTCTTACTTGCTTTTCCTCTGAATTATTTTACCATGTTTTTATAAAATTTTGCTGAAATTTCTCTGCTTATACTAATCACAAACTGATTTGAATTAGGTGAACTAAAACAAGTTTTTAGTAAATATTTCTTCTACCAGACAACAGGTTCGTTGAGGAAAAGAGTGACTTCTTAGGCATTTAAATACCTGCTAAAGTCCAGCACAGTGATTCTCAAATAGGTGGTGATTTGGCCCCCCAGAAGACTTCTGAAATGTCTGGGGACATTTTTATTGTTATGACTTGGGTAGGGGGTGAAGTAACACTGGCACTATGTAAGCAAAGGCCAGAGATGCTGCTAGACATTCTACAGCACACAGGATGTTTGGATGTTTGCCACAACAGTTGTCTGGTCCAAAATGTTGAACAGTGCCAAGGTTAATAAATCCTGCTCCAGTATATACCCACCTGTGGTTTCTACTCTATTCCTACTTACAAAATATGTTTACCAAATTTAGGATATCTGAACAGTTTTGCCAAAATTTCTTTTAGTTTTTTTTTTGTTGTTGTTACACATTTTAAATTATAATCATCTTTATTTTAATATAACTTATTAAGTCTTAGGGCTCTAAGTTAGTTCCCAGATTTTTCTCTTGCTTTCCACTCTCCTACAAGCTTAACAGTAGAAAAGAAAGAGAGAAAATAAAGAGCACATAGTTGTGCAGAACACTGACCTATAAAAATAATTGTGATGGTCTTTTCAACAACCTGCTGAGCTGTACGCCTCACCTTGTCATTCCCATGATAGGAGACAACCTACAGCCTCACTTGTTCATGTCAATAAGTTCAGCTATTTGATTTCCTTAAAGATTCCCCAGATTGTCAGGTGATAACATTTTTGAATGTAACATAAGAAGAACGCAAATTAGCAAATACGTAGGATTAACAAGTCAAAAGATTTAATGCACATGTGGACTAAGTTAAAAGTAATGCACTGTGTTCATGAATTTTGTTGAATGAGTAGATTATGGCTACTCTTGCCATGTTGGGAGAAGAAGATGAGTAACTATGTTAGATGATGAATATATTTTTTCAGTATAATAACAATTTTACTATATGTATAATATATATATATTTACTATATATTTGTATATATTATATATAACTATATATAATACATATATTACATATAACTATATTATATATTA